>PVKS010005599.1:0-84008 GCA_004027875.1 Aplodontia rufa | reverse complement strand
TTTTTTTTTTAAGAGAGAGGGACAGTGAGAGAGAGAAAGAGAGAAAGAACTTTATTTAGTTTTTCACATGGCCTTAGTTGCTCTAACACTTTGTTGTGTACATGGTGCTGGGGTTTGAACCCAGGTTCTCGTGCTTGCCAGGCAAGCGCTGAAACCGCTGAGCCACCGCTCCAGCCCCACCTCACTGCCTTTTTAAAGCACCTGTATCACAAAACATGCAAGATGTACTGTTTTTCCTGTTCCAAACACTGCTGTAAATACTCACATACATAAATTTTCACTTGCAAGATCACAGGATGAGCATGTGTTCACTAAGTCAGGCAAGACAGGTGAGCTTCTTGCTGTTCTGGCTCTTTTAACAACACGTGACACTGACTGAGAAACTAGCAGAGAGGATCTACTGACTTAGTGTGAACTGGGCAACTGTCAAGACAAGTACAGCAAAGAGGAGATTTGGTCTTAAGTTGCTTCCACAGCTACGCCAACAGGAGGCACAAACCCCAGCATTCTCGCCCTCACCCGCAACGTCACTGCAGCTGCTCCCACCCTCAAAAGAACACGGACCTAGGGTATTTCCCAGTCCTTGAGTCTGGGCTGACTCGGTGACTGGCCGTGGCCAGCAGAAAGAGGCAGAAATGAGGCCCGACAGCCCCTGCACATGCTGTTCTTGGGAACTCTGCAGCCTGGCCCTGCTGGTGAGTGAGGGTGAGTGACACACAGCTCAGGGGACTGCCCCACCCCAGCCAGTTGTCACACAGCAAAGCAGTACAGACAATCAACTTCATAGGAAACATCTATTTAATGGTACTGGAGTCTGAACTCGCGAGAGCCTTACCTCTGAGCTATATCCCCAGTCCTTTTTATTTTTTTATTTTGAGACAAGGCCTTGCTAGTAAGTTGCTCAGGCTGGCCTGGAATCTGCAGTCTCCTGCCTCAGACTCCCAGGTAGCTGGGATCACAGGTGTGTATCACCACACACAGGAAAGAAAAATCTGGCTAACTTGGAATAGAAACTTTCTCAACTTCCTAAATGCATTTACAAAACCCTACAGTGCACACCACAGTAAAAGGTGGAAGCCAATGCTTTCCCCTTAGTCAGAAGTTAGCCATGCCCATCTACCTTCATCACTTATGAGCCCTGTACTGGAGGTTCTAGCCAGCAAGCACAAAGAGACTGAAGAACAGAAAAGAAAGCCTTCCATGTCAGGGAGGAGACACCTGGAACCCAGCCACCTGTCTCAAAATAAAAAATAACAAGAGCCATGGGTATAGTCATTCATCCTGTATGGGGCAGGGGAAGGGCTGATTTTGTTTCCCTATAGGGAAAAATTCACTAGGAGGAGTTTAGCATGGTTGCAGGAAATAAAGGCAAATACAGCTTAAAAATTTATTTCCACAAGAAAATATAAGAAGCAGTATCATTTGCAACAGAATCAAGGTATGAAATATGTAAGGATAAGTCTGAAAAAGATGCAGGAGTCATACCTTGAAAACCAAGGCACTACTGAGAGAAATCACTCCTCAGTCCACAGAAAGAGGGCATCACATCTGCGGGACAGACCCGACAAGAGCAGGTGTCCATGCCCTCCACTCCAAACCCCAAGCAACACAATCACAGCAAAACCCAACAGGCATTTTTGTGAAAACTGGCAAAATAATTCTAAAATTCCTGTAGAAATGTGACAGACCTGAAACAATCAGAACACTTTGATAAAAAATGAAGCTGAAGCCAGGACCAGTGTTGCAGGCCTGTAAACCCAGCAGCCCAGGATGCTGAGGCAGGAAGATGCAAGTTCAAAGCCAGCCTCAGCAACTTAGAGCTATCCTGTCTCAAAATAAAAAGGGCTGGGGATGTGGCTCAGGGGTAAGTGCCACTGGGTTCAATCCCTGGTACAAAAAAAAAAAAAAAAAAAAAAAGACAGCACTGAAGGGCTGACACTACACAGCAGTAACCACTGGGGCAGGAGAGGAGAAAGGACACCCTTAATATAAAGTCCTAGAAAGTGAAAGTACTCTAGGAACAGAAGCCCAACTTGGAGCTGGGTGCAGAGTGGGAGACCAGCCTCAGTAACTGAGCCAAACCCTGGCTCAAAAAATAAGAAGGGCTCAGTGGTAAAACATCTCAGGGTTCAATCCCCAGTACCACAGAAAATGAAAGCAGGCTGCGGCAAAAGGAGGACAGGGTGATAAAGGGTGATTGTGATGGGAACCTAACAAACTTCTGAGTTCACATGTTCATTACCTTGTGATTTACATACACCAAGATTTGCCAAACTGCACGCTTTGATAAGTACAGTTTATTATTATGTCAGTAATACCTGAATAAAGATCCTGGAAAAAAAGTTACCAGGCATCAAATGTCAAACAGGATGAAGAAGAAAAAGTAAGTTACCTTATTCAGGGTATATGTGCCAATCACTTAGATACCTGCTTTAATGGGCATTTAATAGAACAAAACAAATAACAACCCAAGAGTTAGATATCATCCCAATTCTTAAAAGAAAAATAAGTGAATTTACCCATGTTCACATATTGCAATTAAGATTCAAACCCTGTCTACAAATCCTTCCATAGCAAAGGGCTGAGAATACCCCGAGCCTCACACACAGCCAAGTGGAAACACAGGACGCTCTCAACAGTCAAGGGTAAAGCGTGTCAGCCTGAGGAGAGGATGTGCAAGGACCAGGTCAAGGACAGGCAGCTGCAGACACTTGGGAGAGAAGGAAGCACTGTCTTCTAAGAGCCCTCGCCCATGTGCTCCATGCCAAAGAATGCTCCCCAAAGCCTCTACTGCCAGCTACCTGGAAATTCTACGAGTTTCCATGTCAGCCTTTGAGCAGCTGAATGCAACACTTAAAGCCTACTGACTAGAACTGCTGTGGGTGGGGTGGACTCAAACCTGAGGAATTTGAACCTGAAAGAGGTGAACCGAGTTTCACAAGACAACAAGAACTCAACTCCTGAAGGAGCCCAACAGAAAACGGTTTTTTCAGCCTTCTGAGAATGAGCTTCAGGCAGCAAAGGCAGGCAGCATGCAGGAGGTCACCGTGCAGGTGGGTGCCCTCAGTCACCTGGGACACCTCCCACAGGGAGAAAGGACAGCAGTCCTCCAGCCCCACACCAAGCACTTGCACCTTAACCACCAGGCCATGAATGGCACCGGAGCCAGAGTCCAAGCACCCATGCTGGTTTCACCCCTGTTTTCTGTAAGCAAGCTACCGTCATTCTGCACCCAACAGTCCCTGAGTAGTCAATGCAGCACCATTAGCAGCACTTCCCACTACCAGGGACAAGGAAGGCATCACTCACAGTGGAGACAAGACGGTACCCAGGCCTGCCGCAGTCTCCTGCAGTCCCACAGCCCAGTGACTGACTACATGTGAAGATGCTCTCCACTAAACAGGGCATCTCGGGGTCCTGGGTAAGATGAGGGTCCTTTATCCAACAGCAACTGCCCATGCATGTCCTGAGGCTAAAGCTGCTGTCAAACACTCCTAGAACACCGCAGGAAGAGCTAAGAAAGGGAGCCAGAAGAACAGGAGGCAAACAAGGGCAAGAGCGTGCACTTCACGCACCAAATCCAGGTGCTGATCACGCCTCTTTCTGGCTTTGCATAAAAACAGGCAAAGGGTGAGCTCAATCCAACATTAGGGGATCTGGGCATGTACGCCAAGAAAAGCAGAAAAACCCTCCCAGACTCCACAAGAAACCTGCCAACGGCACTGAGGAAGCTCCTGGCATCTGAAAGCCCCAGGGACACAGTGAGGAGCCTGGCTCTGTATCCTCCTGTCCAACGGAAGGCAGTGCTATGCACACCACGCTCCCTCGCACCAGGACTACCAAGTGTTGTGCGTGTTTGGTACTCCGAGGACACAGAGTATCATGCAGAGCAAGGCAACAGAGAACAGTAAGTTACTACCAGAGGGACAAAGGATGCTGCGAGACTGAGGATGAACACCTCAACAATGGGGGCAGAAGTTACCAGTAAAGCTGTAAGGAGCTCAGGAAGGCTCCCTTGGGGCTAGGGCCTGAAGGACTAGCCAGTAGTGACCAGCGGGGGAATAAGAGGGAATTCCAAGCAGAAAGCAAAGACCTGAACAGTAACTGAATTCTTCTCTAAAAAAAGCGAAATGACCAAATCAGATCTGCAAGTGAGAGAGGTCAGCTTGAAGCAGGGCACAGTGGCCACACCTGGGATCCAGCCACTCGTGAGAGAAGATGGGCCTAAAGCCAGTCACGGTGGACACACCTGAATCCCAGCAACTTGAAGGCTGAGGCAGGAGGATCCCAAGTTCAAGGTTAGCCTAGGCAACTTAGCAAGATCCTGTCTCAAAATTTAAGGAAAAAAACAGAACTCAGGATAAATCTCAGCAGTAGAGCACTTGCCCAGAATGCATGAGGCCCTGGGTTCAATCTCCAGAGCCACAAAAAAAAGAGGAAAGAAAATTATCTTGGTCACCCTGTGAAGTCAAGGACCAGTTATAAAAGGTCAGGGAGGCTGTGCACTTATGCCAAGTAATAACGAAGACTTTCATTTCCCCAAGTAGCATGAATTCTGTGAAGGTGGAGCAGGGAAGCCCTGGATGTGGAAGCTTTCATTCATCTTATTTTCTCAGCCAGTCTCTATTTTCCTACTTTATGACCACTAAAGTATTCCCAGGCCCTGTGTCAAACCTAAGAGTTGACGCATTGGTAGGAACAACTAGGCATTCCCTTCTTAAATCCTTTTGTACATAATCATGTAGAACAAATGATGAAACACTGCTCTAAGATTTACTGAGGAAGGAGAAAGAAACCCAACTTTGAGCTGAGAATGCTTTCCCACTGTGTGGAAATCAGCCCACACTGAAATGGGGATGAGGACTGCCACTCCCTGCACTTCAAGTCATGTCTCTCGGTTACTACATCTGACTATAGGATCCAAATACAAAAACAAAGTTTTTGCCAAGTTGTGCCTTTCCTTCCGGAACTGTAAGTGAGATCACTACCTGTGTACCCTGTGTAGTGGATGTTGTCACACAGAACACACCAGCGGCCTCTCTGGAGATCACAGCACCCAGTGAACAAGGCATCCACGAAGAGGCACCTACAGGATCTTCTAATGCTGTCTGCTGGAAAATAAATTTTGATTATTTTTCTCCAAAAGAAAAAAGAGGTTAGGGAGGGAGGAGCAGAGAGTGCAGACCAGTCAGAGCAACTGGAGCTGTCAAGGAAGGCAAAAGACAAGTAGCAGTGCTCTCCCATGTCCCCACCAAGGTCCAACAGAACCCAGCTCAGAGAGGCAGGAAGCCCAAGAGGCCACAGCAAATAGACTGGAACCAATCGGCTGCCTGGAGAAGGGAAGAGACAACAGCTAGGGTCTAGAATTCCACAGGCCCTGGCCCCCACTCACCAACCACTTCTTCCATCTCGTCCTGCCCACCACAGACCTGGAAGGCAGGCAGAGCAGCAGGGCATGAGGCCTGGGGTGAATTCACCAAGGCAGCAGGGCATACCACAAGCTCTCTCCAGCCAACCTGAGGCCATCAGTCTCAGTCCTTCTGCCGCCTAGCCAAGGAGGCCTAGGAGGACATTTGAGTAGAGAGGGAGGAAAGTCACGCACCCCAGGACTGCCACTGGGGAATCCTGGGAGAGCACCCTATGCCAACAGACCCCCAGGTGGCAACAGATGCTGGCAGGTCCCAGCCATCCCACAGCTTAGAACCCTGGCCTCCTGTTTACACACACTCTCTATGAAATTAAAGGCAACTTCCTCATACTGAGAGTCAAAACTGCAACTTGTTTTAACTTCAGTACTTCCTCACACTGAGAATAAAAAACTACCGCCTGCCCATGCTGGGTGCCATTGCTGTGTTCCTTGTCTAACAGGGACTAACTAAATCTACATACATGCATTTCCTGCCTTTTATCCCACTCTGCCACCTCTTCTCCTGTAAGAGGTTTCTTGGCCACTGAGTTTTCTGAAGATGGAAATTTGAAACTAAAAAATTTCTGTATTCCTTAACTCTGGCTTTGAATAAAACCTGACACATGGAAGACAACTACCAGCACAACCTTGTCTCTTGCCCCTGTGTGGTCGCTGCTCCAACAGTGCCACAATCCCCAGCTCCCCTTGAGTGCAGGGTGGCAGGACCAACAGAACATAGCAAAGTCAACGGGGTGCCTCTAGCAGGACTGCACTGGGTGACAAGTGGCAGAGATGTCACTACCATGAACGTGTCATGTAATTTAAGACTCATTCTTAGTAACAAGAAAAAGACTCTCAGCACAGGCTTGAATGAAGCCAGCCACCATGTTGCAAATGTCCCGATGGCAAGACACGCAAGAGGCCCCGTAAGAGTCAATAACAGCCCTCAGGGCAGTTAGCAAAGAAACAGGGCTTCAGTCCAACCCTGGAAGGCCAGCTCTGCCAATGACCTGAGGGCACCCAAGAGGGACCACTGTCCATTCAGCCTCTGGATGTGACTGAAGAGAACGAGCAAAACCTGGCCCCCAGAAGCTGAGAGATCACATATGTGTGCTGCTTCCAGCACTCATTAAAACACATAGGCCCCACAGGTCCCTGAAGGAGAGCCAGGGCGCTCTTCCTCGTCACTTCTTCCTGGCACAAATGGCGAATGGACACCCTGGTCCAACCAAACTGAGGCTGTCTTCCGCCTAAGTGACCTCACAGCTGTGAACAATAGTTATATTCCAATTTTTTTAATATAAATTTCAGTGCTCCTCTTCAGGTTAAAATTTCACTAACTTTGCCTGAGAACAATGCATAATGGCCCAAAATTCACTGATGTAAACTTCTCACAGAGAAGTCTTTTTCTGGGAGGGATGCACATGCATACTAGGAAAGCACTCTACCACAAAGCCACATCTTCAGTCCCTCACTGATGTAAATTTTTGTTTAACTCTCCTTAAAATCCAATGTAAACCTTTGCACATGAATTTATGGATACAAGGTAACTGGTTCTGTCTGGCTAGAAGCAACCTTCCTCCTACTCTTCCACAGAGGGGTGCCAGGCTGTACCCGCCCTCTCTTCCTATCCCTCAATTAGGGGTCAGTAGCAGGGTCATTCACCATTCAGGACAAATTTTAATATGTATGTTCAAACAATAATTTTTCAGCAGATCATCCCGACTGCTCTCTCTGGGAGAAGGGCTGCAAAGAGTCTAGCTCACAGATAAGAACAAAAGCCCACAGCACTGAGGCAGGAGGGAGAGGAACCACCCTCCCTCATTACCCAGGTGCTGATGTTGCTGAGACTGACTGGGATGAGAGCACAGGTGCGAGCTGCAGCAGACCCAGGGACTCACCTAGTGAGTAACCTAGCTCCCAATCAGAAGCACTTCCTCACTGGACTGTTTCCATAGTGACCAGACAGAAAATAGGAAGCAAACCAGTTTTACATAAAAATCATTCTCAGGGTTGTAGCGGGTGGCTCAGCGGTTTTGGCGCTTGCATAACACGTGCAGAGACGCAGGCTAACACCCCAGCACCATGTACACAACGAAGTGTCCGAGCAACGAAAACCAAATGAAAAACTAAATACAAATTGATTCTCTCTCTCACTGCCCCTCTCTTTAAAAAAAAAAAAAAAATCATTCTCCATCACAGTGACACTGCAGTCAAGCAATGGGATCTGGCAAGGAATTACACAAATAACATCCATAGTATGAATGCTAATTATTTATTCAATACCCATACAAAACAATCGTTTCTCTTTAACTTCTACAACAACTTTATATTATTCATACCAGAAATCTGAGAACTGGGGGCTGGAGCGGTGGCTCAGCGGTTTCAGCACTTGCCTGGCAAGCACGAGGACCCGGGTTCAAACCCCAGCACCACATGCACAGCTAAGTGTTGGAGCAACTAAGGCCATGTGAAAAGCTAAATAAAGTTGTCCCTCTCTCTTTAAAAAAAAAAAAGAATTAGAAGTACTGGAGTGCAGTGCTTACAGTGAATGAAACTTTAAAAAAAAGAAAAACATGAGAACTGTTTCACAAACACTAAACACTCCTATCAAGCCAGGTGTGTGCCCCATCCCTGTAATTACAGCCACTCAGGAGGCTGAAGCAGGAGAACCACAAGTTCAAGGCCAGCCTGGGAAACTCAGTGAGACCCTGTCCCAAAATAAAAAAACAAAGGGGGTTGGGGTATTGTAGAATGTCCTAGGTTCAGTTCCCAGTACCACAAAATAAAATAACCCTATCAAGAAGTACCTTGCGGGGGTTGGGGATTTAGCTCAGTGGCAGAGCGCTTGCCTAGCACACATAAGGCCCCGACTTCAGTCCTCAGCCCTAAAAAAAAAAAAAAAAAAAAAAGGTACCTTGGGGGGCTGGAGCAGTGGCTCAGTGGTTACGGCGCCTGCCTGGAGTACTCAAATTCAAACCCCAGCACCAAGTACACAATGAAGTGTCAGAACAATGAAAGCCACATGAAAAACTAAATAAAACTAATTTTCTCTCTCCTTCTCCCTCTCTCTCCCACTGTCCCTCTCTTAAAAAAAAAATTGAAGAAGAAGGAAGAGGAGGAGGATGAGGAGGAGGAGGAGAAGAAAAAGTATGGGGGGGGGCGGGGAGCTGGAATGGTAACAGTGGTTCAAGCACTTACCCAGCATGCACAACAACCCAGGTTCAAACACCAGCACTACATACACAACTAAGAGTGGGAGAAACAAAGAACAAAGGAAAAAACAAATACAAGTTCATTCTCTTTTCTTTAAAAAAAAAAAAAAAGTATTTTGGGCCCCACTTTTTAACTAGGAAACAGTAATAATAGATATCACAACAATCATGAGTAACAATTACAGTGAAATAAAAATCATGCTCTCTAATGCATAGTAGTCAAGCAAAGAAATGCCCTCAGAAGTTTGAAGAAGAGCCATGAAAACAACCGAGTAAACGACAAAAAGGCAAGAAATATGTAAATCACAAGAACAAAACATCTTAGCCAATGCCAGAATCTGGCAACAAAATGCCAAGTTCACAGCTGGGCATGGTGCTACATAATGTTGATCTCACCTCCTCTGGAGGCTGAGGCACGACAATGGTAAATTGGAGGCCAGCCTAGGCAAGTTGGTGAGACCTGCAGTCAAAATAAGGGCTGGGGTTGCAGAACAGAGCCAGAGTGCTTACCAAGCACAGGTGAGGCTCTAGGTTCAATCCCTAGTACAAAAAAAAATTAAATACAAATCTGAGAGGCTGGAGCAGTGGCTCAGCAGTTACAGTGCTTGCCTGGCATGTATGAGGACCTGAGTTCAAACACCAGCACCATGTACACAACACTCTCAGAGCAATGAAACCCATATGAAAAAAAAAACTAAAATAAAATTGAATTCTTTCTCACTATCCCTCTCTTAAAAAAACAAAAAATCCTGATTCAAGTCAACCTGGTTTCCCAAAAATTGGCATTCACATTCTGAAGACCCTGTCTTCAACATCCCCAAAACTAATCTTATTTGTCAAGCCTTAACAACCCACCAGTCAGAATGACCATACTTCCCCTTAGAGGCAGAATCAGAACTCAACTGGAAAACTCTTGATATCCTCTGGCTCTTAGAGTACTCACAGAATAGGTACTGATACAACTCACATGTCAACATGAAGAAATATAAGACAAAATCTGGCCACACCAGGAGTGAAGCCTGGATAGGACAGGCAGATACAACCCCCACACCTGCCTCTGACGGGCCAGAGCAGGTGGGCAAGTTGCAACATACTCCTGACTCAGCCAGGCGGGGCTCCCATCACAGCCATTACTGAGACTCAAGCCACAAACACTGGCCCGCCCAAAACACCTTTTCTCCCTGGTCCCACACCTAATCAAGTATTGGAAGGAAGCCACTTGCAACCATGATCATCACCACCAAGATCATTGGATAGTGGATGGATGGGCTGAAAGGCTAGAGTGCACCATACCCTAGCACAAGTTCCTCCCAATCCCATGTGGCCTTCTGGAGACTCTGCCTCAGAAGACTGTCCAAAACTGTGTGGCCTTACTCCAGACCCACAAATGGCCTCAGCCAGAAACAGGGCAGTGTAAAACGGACTTGGAAACCAGGAGTGCTCCTCCCACACATCACAGTGGCAGTGTTCACCTGCTCTTTATCAGAGGCTCCTCCAACAGCAGAGAATGACATTCATGACAAGTCTGAGCATTAACTGTTGCACAGGAATGCTATCAGTGTTTTCTAGACAGAAACAGGACCCTGGCCTGTGAAGCCTTTCGGCTGCAGGAGGGGTGACCAGCTTGCAGCATCTTTCGAAGGTCAGAGCATTCTGTGGAACGCAAGTCCAGATGGCGAGTCATTCTTTAAACATAGCTTACAAGCCCTCATGCATGGCCGGCGAGCTTGAGCCAGCACACCCTTGACTAAATGCAATCTAACAAGGCGACGACCCAGCGGTCCTAGGAAGGTAAGCGACAGCAGACACTCACTCGTATACAAGGGCATGCACCGGATGCCACTATCTCAGTCAACGCTGGAGAAACACTGTGCGCCCAAGCTGCGGCACATACTTGGCAATGAAGGAGCTCTGTGTTTACACACAATAAATCCCAAGAGCAAGTTTAAAAAACAAGTACAGAAGAGTCTATATCTACCACAACAGCGCGTGCATACAAGGAGCAGCCCTACAAGGACCCCAGAGCAGTACTGAAAGGCTGAGTCCAGGAGCTGATGCCCCTCGCGAGACCACAAAAGAAAACTGTCAGTGGTGGCTCAGCAGTTACAGTGCATGCCTGGAATGTTCAAGGACGCAGGTTCGAACCCCAGCACCACATACACAACGAAGTGTCGGAACAACCAAAGACACGTGAAAAACTAAATAAAATTGATTCACTCTCACTCATTTCCTGTCTCTCTCTTTTGAAGCAAGCCTAAGAATAAAAGCAGCCAGGCATGGTGGCACTCATGAGAGGCTGAGGCAGGAGAATCACAAGTTTGAGGCCAGAGTGGACAAGTCAGCAAGACCCTGTCTCAAAATGAGAAAATAAGAAGGGCTGGGAACGTAGCTCAGTGGTAGAATCCCCCTGGGTTCAATCCCCAGTAACACACATATATACACACGCAACAACAACAAAAACCCTAAGACACTTAATAGTCAAGTCCTTCATATTTTCTCCATAATAGAACCAGACTGTCACCTTCTCACCTAACACATGCACTTATAGGGGAAAGGGCAGTGTTTGGTGCTGGGAACTGAACCCAGGACCTCACACATGCTAGAAAAGCACTCTCCTGCTGAGCCACAACCCAGTCCTTCACAAGTTTTTCACTCAACCTGGAGTTCACTATACTCCCTGTGAGGCAGAAAGGAGCCCATAGTGCCCCCAACGATAGATGTCCTTGGTACTCTGATGCAGCTGAGGCAGAGAAGACATCCTGACTTCAGACTCCCTCTGGCAGACTCCGCTCACAATATCACACAATATCGAAAGACGGAGAACAGCACACCTTTACAGACGTGCACAGACTGAAACACAAGATCTAGTGACAATCCGTAACATGAAGCTCATTAAGCCTGGAGGTAAAAAGGGAAAACAGGAAGACTATTCCATGATCACCTACAAATAAAACAAAGTGCTTTAAGATGAAAACACCAGCCTGGGATCCCAGCCTCTTGGGAGGCTGAAGCAGAAGGATCACAAGTTCAAGGCTAGCCTAGGTAATTTAGCAAGACCCTGTCTCAAAATAAAAGTGCTGGGGAAGCAGCTCAATGGTAGAGCACCCCTGGGTTCAATCCCCAGCACCAGGATAAATAACGATGTGAGAAAAGGTTCTTTGGACTCACTCTGGCCTTAGTTATATATAACAGAATCAGTTCAGCTTGCCAACTTTGAATCTCAGAACCAAGGTGAGGTATAAAGAGTTGTGCCTCTGCAATATTCTTCTTTTTTTTTTTTTTTAAGAGAGAAGGACAGTGAGAGAGGGAGAGACAGAATCCATGTTTTATTGAGTTTTTCACATGGCTTTCGTTGCTCTGACACTTAGCTGTGTATGTGGGCGCTGGGGTTTGAACCCACATACTCGTGCATGCCAGGCAAGCGCTGTTAACTGCCGAGCCACCGCTCCAGCCCCTCCAATATTCTTTTTACTAAAAACAACAGAGAGGTTGAGAAGCCAGCACAATGCAATGTCCAGCCCTGTGTCTAGTGTCTCCTTCCTGTGTTTTGGCTGGAGCATTTGAAAGTGAGGGGCTGTCATCAGACACCTCATTGCTCAGAGCCTCAGAAAATACTTCCTCAGGAAAGCAATCTACACAAACCGCAGTCATCACCAGGCTGAGCAAATCAATAAGCTCTGGTATCATCTGACGCCCGTTTCCCACATACGAACGTCTAAGTGCCTCCAGCGCCTTCTACAGCTGCTGTGTTCCCTCCCTCTAGGTCTCCTCACGGTATGTGATCCTTGGCGCATCAGCTGAGTGTCTGCTGAGCATGTCTCATAGACAACGTGCCCCACTGCTAGGCTTGCAGCCTCACTGCCATGTCAGGGTGGGGCACTCACACAGCATAGCACGCAGGAATGTGAGAACTCTAGCCAGATGCACAAAGACACTCCAGGATTCTATTTACAGGTGCCCAGAGTCCTCAGTGTCACCAAGACAGAAAGGAAAATACTGGTCACCTGGGGCCGGGGTCACAGCTTAATGCACACGGAGTTTCTGTCTGGATGAAAAAATTCTGGGAATAGTGGGGATGGTCCCAGAATGCTGACACTTCAAGGTGATGTAAGGGCTGGATGCAGCTCAGTGGAGGAGCACCTGCCTGGCATGCGTGAGACACTAGGTTCTATGCCCAGTGCCACAAAAAGAAGTTAAAATTTAAAATCTCATGTGATACAATAAATAGTCTATATAAAAAATATGCTTAAAGCCAGGAGCAATGACACATATCTATAATCTCAGCTACTCAGGGGGCTGAGGCAAAAGAACAAGTTCCAGGCCACCCTCAGCAACAAAGCAAGACCCTGTCTCAAAACAAAATTAAAAAAGAGCTGGGTATTTTCCCAGAGGAGTTAGAATCAGCACATTACAGTGACACAGCAAAATCTATGTTCATAGCAACTCAATTTACCATAGCTAAATTATGGAACCAACCCAGATGCCCCTCACTGGATGAATGGATCCAAAAGCTCTGGTATACATATACCATGAAGTTCTACTCAGCTATTAGAAACAACGATTTTGCAGCCTTTGAAGGTAAATGGATGGCAGTGGAAGAAATCACACTGAATGAACCCAGCAAAATCCAGAGAATCAAGGCCCGAATGTTTTCCCTCATTTGTGGAGGCTGGAGCTAAACCCAGGCTTGGGGGAAAAGTAAACAAACTTATGTATTGGAAACATAGAACAAAGATGCAATATTTATGAGATACAGTTGCAAGATACTGCATAAGATATTTGAATAAGCTGTAATGCATACCTTTACAAAAACGTAAATATTTAATCCTAATGTCAAATACATCTAAAAATAACAAAGGATGAAAGGAAGGGAGGAAAAGAGGAAATACGGGAACTGAGTTAAAGCAAGGTACACTCCAAGCATCTATAAGTACGTCACTGTATATACTATAGCCATGTATATAAAAATGTTCTTCATAGGTACAAGAATTATGTCACTGTACTTGGGTATTTTAGAAAAAATACAGGATCCAGAAAGAGAGCTAAGGGGTCAGGGGATGGGAGAAGGATGGTGGGGGGAGGGGGAACTGACCAAACTGTATTGCTGTATTGTGTACATCTATAAATATGTGACAACAAATCCCAACATTATGTACAACTATAATGCATCAATAAAAAATAAATAAACTTATAAAAAAAGGGGGGGACTGGGGATGCAGCTTAGTGGTAAAGCACTTGCTTATTAGTACACACAAGACCCTAAGTTCAATCCCTGATACCTCAAAAACAGAGAAAAATATATATAAATACATATACACATGGAGAAACGTATACATCTTACACATAATATATGCACACATATATAAAATGTATTTTTATAGGGAGGGACACGTTTACAAACATATAGGGCAAGGTCACAACACTAACTCCATGATGGAAAGTACCTGCAGGAGACCCCAGCTCAAAAAGAACAAGGGGCACATGAAGCATCCCAGAAAATGTGCTGAGGAGCCCCCTCAGAGGCGATGAAACCAGCACCTCTTCACTAGCCTGCCCTACCTCGAGACCCCCTCTCCACCGAGCCAGCCTTATTCTGGGAATGAGGCACTGGGACAGACAGCTAGCACAACAGCAGCCCTACCTCGCTGGAGGCTGGAGCTTTCAAAAATTCATAGGCAATGTAGCCAGTCATCACTCTGTCCCCATGGGACATTTGTTTTCTCTCTTTTTACCAGTTTTCAGAATATGCGTGATTGTCATCTCTAGGTACCATTGTGCTTATTTGGAAAATAAGTCACAATAAAATACTTTTGGAAGCATGACTCAAAAATTTAAACCTTAAAAATAAGGCCTATTGGACTGGAGAGGTGGTCAGCAGTTAGAACACTTGCCTGGCATGCATTGTGACCCAGGTTCAAGCACCAGCACCACATACACAACTAAGTGTCAGAAAAACAAAAAACAAATGAAAAAAATAAATAGAAATTGATTTCTTTCTCTCACACTCTCAAAAAAAAAAAAAGGAAGAAAGATAAAATCAGACCTAGTATTTGTTTCTTGGTATGTATGCTTTCTATTCCAATTTATTATGGCTTCAAAAGAAACCACAAAAACTCTACAAATAAAGAAGAAAAACAATGGCTTGATGTGGGGATTGCCCAGTACAGTGCTTTTGTTCCCTAGGACAGCTCCTAATGGTGTCTGTTAAGACACCAAGGCCTCAGTACGGCCAACACCCAGAGACTCATCCTGTCTGGACTGGACCTGGCAGCAGCAGCACATGCAGGCCCCCTAGGGATGTCCAGCACAGACCTGAGATGCTCTCCCCAGGGTCTGAGAAACAGAAGCGTACACCTGAACTACCACCCAACTACAACAGCAAAACGGCACCAGGGACCCCAGCTGAAGCCAAAGAAAGCCAAACTGGTGGAGTCAGCTGTACTTCTGAGAGCCCTCACACTCACGGAAGGCTTTAAAGAAAGAACGGTCTCCACACTGTTAACCACACTGAGGTCACCATACCACACCTGGCCATTCCCCCATCGGAGCGAGCCACAGGGCCTCAGACAGCATGAGCCTTGGGTCTAGCACCCCATGAGCAACCTACAGTCTTCTTCCATAAGCCACCCAGCAGCATACACAAGTATGCTGGGGATAGTCACAGCCAACATGAAGTGGCCCCTCACTCCACACTGTCCTCCACCTATCACTGGTGGAATCAACAACTGGGGTTTCTCCCTCTGACAATTCTTGTAGGACCTCTGTGCTGATGCTGAAGGAAACGCCTTACTTCTGTCAACACCAACATTAACCATATCTCAACAGAATGCACTCATGATTATTCCTAAGTTTTTCAAGGATGGGGTCCTCTGGAAGCTCAAGGTGCATGGGTTGAGTTCCCCACACTCGGGCCCTTGGGCCCATCGTATGTTTGGACATAAAGTAAACATGCCTGTGGCAACTATGTGAGCACTGTACCCTGCTCTTAGAGGTGTAGTCCTGGGGTTGGAGCAGTGGCTCAGTGGTTACGGCACTTGCCTGGCATGCACAAGTACTTGGGTTCAAACCCCAGCACACACGTGTATAAGTAAGTGTCAGAGCAACGAAGGCCATGTGAAAAACTCAATAAAAACTGATTCTCTCTCTCTCTCACTGTCCTCCTCTCTTTCAAAAAAAAAAGGAAGGGCAGTCCCATCAGCAGTAAGTCAGGTCCCTAAAACCCAGTGCCTTGAGCTTAAGTCCTAATGTCCAGGTAGCAGATGACCAGCCTCAGGAGAGCCTTGCTCCACTAGAAGAGCATTAATTACAGGGAGGTTTGCCTTCTGCACAGAACCAATGAGGCTGAACATAAAAATACCTCACTACTTAAGACTGACTTTTAATAAAACTGAGGGCTATTTAAAGCAGTCTGAAAAAGCTGCTTCCCTGGATTAATGTCTTGCTTTCGCATAAATTCAGCTGGTGGACTCTCTTCCTGAGTGAGCCAAGGTGGGTACAGACAGACTGCCACTGCAGCTACAGCAACTGGAACAAGCAGAGCGGTGGCAAGGGTGGGCCACAGGGTATCACAGGAGGCCCAGAGCATCGTAGCCCACCCAACCCACCCTCAATGGCACTCCTAGGAGGAAGCCTGAGATAAAGACTGCTTAATGAACTTCCTTATTTAAGAAATCCCGGTGAAACAAGAAAGGATAAAACATCCCATTAATAATACAACATTAAGACAAAATCACCAATATCTGGAATGAACTTGAGTTTTACATTCTAGCATTTGTTTCTTCAGTACTGGGAACTGAACCCCACTGAACCACATCCTTGGCCCTTTTTCATTTCAACACACGGTTTGACAAAGTTTAAGCTGCTCAGGCTGGCCTGGAACTTGCCATCCTCCTTCCTCAGCCTCCTAAGTAGCAGGGATTCCAGGTGTGCACCCCCACACCTGGCCAATTCTAGAGTATTTCTACTATCTGATCAGATCCTAACATCCAGGAAACAGGCCCAGGTGGATACAAAATCTAAACCACCATCTCATCCACACCTCACTCTACATGCCAGTGCTAGTGACTAGTCTGGGCATGCAAGCACAGAGACACCTGCAAGGAAGGGCGCTTTCTCCTGAATGCTGGCAGACATCCCAGGGGAATCAACCCACAGCACACGCTCTGCATGCCTGAGATCTCAGGTACATCCCCAGTAGCAGGGGAAAATAGTCACGACTACCCAGTGGGGGTCTACTTCTTTGGATTGCATGCTAGGCTTCCAGATCACATTGTGAACTTGTTCAATTCAGGAAACCCCACATGAATGATGCCTCATTTGTGCCAATTCTCCACCAGCTTCACATCTCATCAGATGACAGCTATACAGGCCAGGGAGCTTAGCCACCAAGGACAGACAGTTACATGGGAAGTCCAAAGACCCCGCTGTTGAGAGGACATGGCTTCCACTGCCAGCTCACCTGTGGCTCAGCAGAGCATTTGTGGACAAGCCACTAAGTAGAAGTGTGGGCTGGCATGAACTCCACATACCAGGCTACACACAGAATACACACGCTACCCATTTTTCTACTTGCTACTAATCTCCCTCTCCCTTTACAGGTCCACAACCTACTTCCAGTCTCCCCTGAAGGTAAGAGATGCCGTTTCCAAAACGACGTGACACAGTACCTTCCTATCTATTATTTAACACTCCGTCAAGCTTTTAGGTCTTGGATGACTCTGAGCTAAAACAGAGGCCCCTGGCTTTAACAGCCCAAGGAGGACTGACTTCAGACCCAGCTGCAAACATTCTGAAACCAAACAGCTTTGATTAGCCACTAATCTTAAAATTACTTTTAACTCACTGAAAGCATGGCCTTCAGAAGCACCCCTGGGCAACAAGGAAACGCCCAGCAAGGAAAGGCCCAACAGAATACCTGCGCCAGAGCCTTCAGTCCCACTTCCACTGTATCAGTGCTGTGGAGCAAGGGCAAAGTTCACCCCACTCCCAAGGATCCAGAAGGCACTGCCTGTGGCTTGTAACCCAGCACAGCTGAAAAAGTAAAGGTACAGCAGTTGACCAGAGCTGTGACAGGAAGACCATAAAACAAATTCTGCCAAGATAAGCAAACCCCCTCCTAAAGTGAGGGCTGGGGGCTGGAGTGGTGGCTCAGCAGTTGCAGCACTTGCCTTGCATGTGCAAGTATGTGAGTCCAAACCCCAGCACCATGTACACAGTGAAGTGTCCGAGCAACCAAGGTCCATATAAAACTGATTCTGTCTGTCTCTCTCTCTCTCTCTGTCCCTCTCTCTTTAAAAAAAAAAAAGGGGAGGGGGGAGGTTTGGGGATTTAGCTCAGTGGCAGAGCACTTGCCTAGCATGTGCAAGGTCTGGAGTTCGATCCTCAGCCCTGGAAAAAAAAGGGAAAAAAAAGAAAAAGAAAAAAAAGTGAGGGGTGGTAACAAGGGCACTTTGCAGCAGAGTTTACATAAAACAAAGTGAATTCAGGGAGCAACCTAGCCAGTTCTTGGCCACCCCTCATGGGCACCTGGTGAGCCCCACAAGGCCAGCTGCCACAGCATTTACACAGCCCCCTTCCCCTGCCAACCAATGCCTGAAAATGTTAAATGGAAAGCTCCAATAATAAACAAGTGATGGGGCTGGAGCGGTGGCTCAGCGGTTTCAGCACTTGCCTGGCAAGCTCGAGGACCCGGGTTCAAACCCCAGCACCACGTACGCAATTGAGTGTTGGAGCAACTAAGGCCATGTGAAAGACTAAATAAAAGTTGTTTTCTCTCTTTCTCTGTCTCTCTCACTGTCCCTCTCTCTTCATAAAAAAATAATAATAATAATAAAAAAAAAACAAGTGATGCGTTTTACTCTGCAGGATGCTCCCACCTGCCCAGGAGGTGGAGTACCCTCATCCACGGGTGCACAGCACTCTGTGCTCTGTATGGTGCAGCTGTTTTCAGTCACCCTTTATCTACCAACCACAGCCCCAGAGTCAAGCACTGAGGTACTGCCACTCAGACATGCCAAAGAGAAGACCTTAGTGCTTCTTTTCAGTGAAAAGTGAAAGTTTTCAGTAAGAAAAAGCCCAGAGGGGCTAAGCAGTAGCTCAGCAATTATGGCACTTGCCTGGCATGTCCAAGGACTCAGGTTCGAACCCCAGCAGGAAGTACATAAGTGTCAGAGCAATGAAAGCCACATGAAAAAACTAAAACTGATTCTTTCTCTCTCTTTAAAAAAAAAAAAAACCCGGGGCTGGAGCGGTGGCTCAGCGGTTTCGGCGCTTGCCTGGCAAGCACGAGGACCCGGGTTCAAACCCCAGCACCACGTACACAACTAAGTGTTGGAGCAACTAAAGACATGTGTAAAACTAAATAAAGTTGTTTCTGTCTTTCTCTGTCTCTCTCACTGTCCCTCTTTCTTTAAAAAAAAAATAAATAAATAAATAAAAAATAAAAAAATAAAAAAAAAACCCAAGCCAGACTCAGGTCACCTTCCAAGCACAGGTATTCCTGTCAATTCAAGTATTATTCCTACAATAAATTTCAATCCTCATTACCTACTTCTAACTGGCTGTTTCATTCTCTTCTTTGGAGAACAGCAGTCCTACTTTCTACGCACTCGGTTAACCTGACACTCAACTGCAAGCAGACGACGATGGGGAGGAGCGCAGTAGCCCTGCACTCAACTCCCCACAGTGGGGCTGCCTTCACTCACTCAGGGAGCACACGCAACCCTGCGCTCCTCTCTGCACTGCCCTCCTCAGACACAGCCACACCACCCTCTTCCTCCTCTGAGGCAGGCTTATCAGCCTTGTCCTCCCAGACTTGACTCAGACTCCAGCCCAGCTTCACCTGCCACCACACTCTTAGACAGGCTCTCATCAAGCAGATGGACCTGACTTCCTCCCATCCCAACCTGCCTTCATAGCCTTTGTCCAGAGCCTTCCCACAGAAAAGAGACTCGCACTGATTCTGCAGAGTGACCCCACACCAAAACAGAGCATAAGGAGCAGTCTCTCAGTGGGTTTTTCCAGACACACCCACAGAAGTGCACCCTCTCCTCCAGCCCCCACCTCTTTTTATAGGACCCAGCCCATAACCTAAATGTGTTCAGCTCTTCCCTGTCTCAAAGTATGGCTTCTATCCCCATCACATCTGTGTTCCTACCACACAGCCTGATACACAGTCAATAACATCTGTTCACCACATCACTAAACATGGGAGAAAGCTGAGTTTCTTAGAAGCCCTCTCCATAAATCATGCAGCTCATTCCAGTTGGAAAAAGAAACAGAGCCTTCTCCCACTACAGACCAGGCCTGGTGAGTCAAAGCTCACCGCCCTGCCAGAGGTGAGAACAGGTAAAGACGCACAAAGGTCATGTGCTACTCTTCAGCACTCAAGGTCATGCGCAGCAAGGAAAGACAGAAACTATTACAAACACAAGAGGAAGGAGTGCACTGTGGCGTCTTGTACAGAACCCTACTACAGCAAGAGGACAGGAGTGGCAAAGTGGGTGGGATTCCAATGAAGTCTGTTTCCTTAACAGCAAGGTATCAAGGTTAATTTTTTTTTAGCTTTGACAACTTTATCACTGTTATGGTTTACATTAAGGGAACCCAGATGAGCGGCTGGGGCAGTCGCTCGGCAGTTAAGGTGCTTGACCAGGATGCTCAAGTACATGGGTTCAAACTCCAGCACCCATGTACACAACTAGTGTCAGAGCAATGAAACCCACATGAAAAACTAAATAAAATTTGATTCTCTCTTTCTCTCTCACTGTCCTTCTCTCTTTAAAAACAAAGGGAGGGGGCCAGATAAAGAATATAATGGAGCAGTGGCATGGTGGCTCAGCGGTTACGGTGCTTGCCCAGCATGTGCAAGTACACACATACACAACTAAGTGTCAGAGCAACGAAAGCCATGTGAAAAGCTTAAAATTGATTCTGTCTCTCCCTCTCTCTCACTGTCCTTTTCTCTGAAGAAGAAGAAGAAGAAGGAGGAGGAGGAGGAGGAGGAGGAGGAGGAGATGATGATGATGATGATGATGATGGAGGAACTTTTACAACTTTTCCGTACTTTTTTTTTTCAGGGCTGAGGACCGAGAACTCAGGGCCTTGCGAGTGCTAGGCAAGTGCTCTGCAGTGAGCTAAATCCCCAACCCCTGTACTTTTAAAGTTATTTCAAAATAGGCTTATTTAGGGCTGGAGCAGTGGCTCAGCGGTTACGGCGCTTGCCCAACATGTACAAGTACACGAGTTCAAACCCCAGTACCATGTACACAACAGTCTCAGAGCAATGAAGGCTGCACGAAAAACTAAATAAAAATCGTTTCTCTATTTCTCTCTTACTGTCCTTCTCTCTTTAAAAAAAAAAAGACTTATTTAAAACAAAACCTTGTCCAGGACCTATACTACAGCTTGCTCAGTAACCCTAATGCCACAACCTACTAATCAGCACCAGTCACCAGACACAGCGGCCACACCTGTAATCCCAGTTACTCCAGTAGACTAGTTCCAGGCCACCTAGGCAATTTAAAGACGGCCTATCTCAAAATTTTAAAACCTGATACTGCTCAGGATGTGGCTCAGTGTGCCAGGTCCTGGGTTCAACCTCTAGTACTGAAAGGAGGAGGGAAAAGCCAGGTGCATGGGACCTGCTGCTGCAGCACAAACCTGCTGTGGAAGGCAGACGACCGCCCCCAAAGGTACACCCTAACCCTGCATCTCCTGCAAACATGCAGCAAGGTTAGTCAGAAGAAAGGGAGGACCCTGTATTTTCCAGCTGGGCCCCATGCAAGCACAGCGGTCCCTGAAGTGGAAAGGCAGGCAGGAGATGCACCGTTGTGGGCTTTGGAGGAGGAGCAAGGGCATCTGACCAAGGAATGTGGGCAGCATCTCTAAGCTGAAGCAGGCACCAAGGCCAGGCTCCCCTTTGGCCTCCAGAAGGTACCAGCCCTGTCGATACCTTGATTTTAGCTCAATGAAATGGCATCAGGCTTCTCAGCCTATGGAAGCCCAGGATCACTACTGTAGAACATAAGTCTGAGGGGGCTGGAGCAGTGGCTAAGCACTTGGTGAGAGGACCCAGGTTCAAACCCCGGCACCACATACACAACTAAGTGTCAGGGAAACCAAGGCCAGATGAAAAAATAAATAAAAGTGATTCTCTTTCTCCCTCGTAAGTCTGTGATTTGTTAGAGCAGCAATGGAAAATTAAGAACCCTCACTGCTGTTAACAGCCAGTATTCTCTCCAGAGTTTGAGGGTCTGCCTTCCCCTTCTTACACCCCTTCCACCTACCTGCCACCCCACGGGACAACACATTTGGAGGCTCAGAAGCTATTAAGGGCAGTGAAAGAGATGGTGCAGGTACAGAGATTTTCTCCCCAGCTTTTGAAATTTTTACTGTCTTTAGCTGACTTATGTCTCTTTCAAAGGCTACTGTTCCCGGCTAGAATGTAGCTCAGTGGAAGAGCACTTGCTTAGTGCATGAGGCCCTGGGTTTGATCCCCAGCATTGCAGAAAGAAAAAAAGTTATCATTTCAACAGTCTCCTTTGGAAAGCCAATCACCTGGTAAGAGCCCAAGTTTAGGAGAAATGGACCTGTTTCTCCAAAGAAAAACAAAGTTCACCTGTAAACCTCATTAAGGTTACATCTGCTTAAAATTAACTAAGCTATGAGGAAAAGCACCTATCAGTTTTGTAAGTATCATACTAAAAGATAAAGGAAACAATTCAAGCATACCTCTCTCGAGCATTAGGGGAAAGCTTTATAAGAAATACGGAGTATTAACATATTTAACAAGCTCTGAACTAAAGAATGTCAAATTTCAGATGAACTACTCACAAACAAAACAATCTATATAGGTAATTCAAATAAACCAGAAGCAAAACATACAATTCCAGCAAAGAAAAATCCACAATGCCTAATACTTCATTTAAAAAAGGGGCAGGGGGGTGCTGGAGCAGTGGTTCTGTGATTGCAGCGCTTTCCTGGCATGCCCAGCACCATGCACGCAATTAAGTATTGGAGCAACGAAGGCTACATGAAAAACTAAATAAAACTGATTCTGTCTCTCATGCACTGTCCCTCTCTCTTTAAAAAAAAAAAGACAGAGAGAGAAAATCAATTTTTATTTACTTTTTCATCTTCGTTTCTCTGACACTTAGTTATGTATGTGGTGCTGCAGTTTGAACCTGGGTCCTTACACCTGCCAGGCAAGGGCTCCAACCACTGAGCAACCTCTCCAGCCCAGCCTAATGCCTTCATAAAACTGGAAGCAACTTTGGAATTGTGAAATGCTAACAAAACAAATTTCCAACAGTTTCCCTTTTTTTTTTGGTACCAGGAATTGAACCCAGGGGTATTTAACCACTGAGCCACATCCCCAGATCTTTTTATCTATTTTGAGACAGGGTCCCACCAAGGCTGGCTTTGAACTTGTGATCCTCCTGCCTCAGCCTCCTGAACCGCTGGGATTACAGGCGTGCACCACTACTACGACCAGGAAGTTTTCAACAGTTTTCTGACTCCCTAAAAGCTGGATTCTCGGGGCTGGAATGGTGGCTTGGCAGTTACGGCACTTGCTCAACCTATGCAAGTACACGGGTTCAAACCCCAGCACCCATGTACGCAACTAAGTGTCAGAGCAACGAAAGTCATGTGAAAAACTCAATAAAAATTGATTCTCTCTGTGTGTCTCTCACTGTCCTTCTCTTTAAAAAAAAAAAAAAAAAAAAAAAAAAGCTGGATTTTCTTCTCTGCAATCATCCACAAAGTTTTTCAAGGTCTGCACATCCTTTAAAAAAGTTAAATGTTTTAAGAGTGCTGCTTTGGGGGTTTTTTGGTCCTTTTTTATTTCCTGTTTTACAGGATGTAGAACCACATTTAGAAACATGGTAAGAGGGCAGGGGTGCAGCTCAGTGATAAAGCACGTGCTTACATGCACCAGGTCCTGGGTGTGATCCCTCCCCAGCATTATCAAAAACAAAAAAAAAAGTGAATACTGGAATGCAGCTCAGTGTAAGAGTGCCTGCCTAGCATGTGCAAGGGCCTGAGTTCAGTCCCCAACACCATGGGGCAAGGATGAAAGTTCCTCACTGCCAAAGTTTAGGCAGCAGAGTCATAATGGTCTCAACCTTACACCACCACCAAAATCAAAGTCTTCTTTCTTAACTGTGCTACACATGAATACAGTGGGAAATAATCTAATCATAACTGGCCAAAATATGGGACTGGGATGCAGTTCAGTGATAGGCATGTACTAGCATGCAAGAGGCCCTGGGTCCCATCTCCAGAGGGGTAGGGGTGGAGATGTACAAACCAAGAACCCTATACCCTCCTCCTATTACATTGAAATCATCATTATTCCAGGGCATTAGCACTCTTGAGAGTGAAAACTGCCCTTAGGAGGAGAGGACGAAGGGACACTTGCTACTAATGTGCCAAGAAAACAAAATAAGTCTATTTGCTTTTTTTTTTTTTGGGGTACTGGAGACTGAACCCAGGGGTGCTTAGCCACTGAGCTACATCCCCAGCCCCTTTTTTAAATTTTGAGGCAGGGTCTTGTTAAAGTTGCTTAGGGCCTCGCTAACTAAGTTGCAGAGGCTGACTGTGAACACACAATCCTCCTGTCTCAGTCTCCCCAGCAGCTAGGATTACAGGTGTGCCACCGTACCCAGTTACTGCTACATTTCAGATGAAAAATACCTGTTTTTTGATGGCTTGGGGGTGGGGCATACTGGAGACTTAATCCATGGACACTCCACCACTAAATTACATCCCCAACCCTTTTTATTTTATTTTGAGGCAGGATCTCTACAAGTTAGCTTCAAACTTGCACTCCTCCAGGCTTTCTCCTGCCTCAGTCTGCCAAACTGCTGGGATTACAGGCATACACTACGAACAGGGTCAAAAAACCACCTCTGATATCAATGTCAGCAAGCATTTACAACTTAAATCCCATCCACTCATAAGATGACTTTTTTTTCTACTGTGCTGGGGATCAAATTCAAGGCCTAGGAAATGCTCTACCACTGGGCCAAGGTCACATTTATCTCAGCCCAAGGTCACATTTTTAAGAATTAAGCAAATCATAAGGGGACAATTTTTATGAAATTTACTTGACCTTAACAAAAAAAATTTTTTTTATGTAAGTAGTAAAAATGTTTTGTGTTAAGGACAATTTCAAACAATGAACAGTTAGTTATATACTGTTTGCTTTACAAGAGTGCCTTCCATTTTGGTATATTTCCCTCCAAAGAAATGCTAAAATTAAATTAAAATTAAAATGCTAAAATTTTCTTTTTCTTTTTTTTTTTTTTAAAGGGGGATACTAGAGATTGAACCCAGGGTTAACCACTGATCCACAATCCCAGTCCTTTTTATATTTTGAGACAGGGTCTTGCTAAGTTGCTAAGGCTGGCCTTGAACCTGTGATCCTCTTGCCTCAGACTGAGTCCCTGGGATTACACGTGTACACCACCATGTCCAGGAAAATGCTAAAACTTTCCAAGAACTCCACACCATGATGCTAAACGAGGCTGCCTTTGAGAAGGAAGAGAATGCTCAGCCACTGATGAACACCACAGGCAGCAGCACACTGCAGACAGCCTAGCCTGGACCTCCAGCAACCCCCCACTGACCCTGGAACTGTTAGGGAAGGGTGTAGAAATGAGGAGAGAAACTGGCTCAACCCTTGGCCTGAAAGCAGCAGTCCTACTACATCCATATATCAATTGTATTGAACAATTCAACAAATAGTCAAGTCATTTCTATAACTGCAGTGTCACTCCCTGAGCTGGGCCCTAGGTGAAAAGGAGACTGTTCACATCTTCACAAAGCTTACAGCCCTGCTTATGAGGGCTGGGGGGAGGGGGCACTGATAAGGCAGGTACAACATACAACACATTAAACCAGTGACTGAGTATTTGATACATTTTATTTATACATTTTATGTGCCTGTTTCAAGGTATGGGCCAGGGAACTTTCTCTGAAGTATTAAAAATCCTTGGGAGCTGGAATGGAGGCTCAGCGGTTGGAGCGCTTGCCTGGCATGTGTAAGGACCTGGGTTCAAACCCCAGCACCACATGCACAACTAAGTGTCGGAGAAACAAAGGCCAGGTGGATAAAGTTGATTCTCTTTCTAGTTCCCTTAAAAAGTAGGAGAGTGACAGTGTGAGGGAGTCACTTGGGATGCTATCATAAAATAACATTTGCAGCTGGGTAGCAGAAACCATGCTTAGTATGTGCAAGGCCCTGCACCATGCCAAAAAAGAAATACAAAACGCTATTTGGTCCAAAGATGAACTACAAAGAAAATTTTAAATATAGAGGGGAGGAATTTAACTTAAAAAAATCACAGAAGGGCTGAAGCAGTGGCTCAGCGGTTAAAGCGCTTGCCTGGCATGCACGAGGATACAGGTTCAAAACCCAGCACCACATACATACACAACAAAGCGTAGGAGCAATGAAAACCAGACGAAAAAAAAATAAAACTGATTCTTTCTCTCACTGTCTCTCTTCTTAAAAAAAAAGAAAAGAAAAGAGAGACAGAGAGATACCATGAGGGGACTGGAGTGGTGGTAGCTTAGCGGTTGGAGTGCTTGCCTGGCATGTGCAAGGACCTGGGTTTGAACCCCAGCACCACTACAAACACAACTAAGCATTGGAGAAACAAAGGCCAGATAAAAAAATAAATAAAATTGTCTCTTTTTGAGAGAGAGAGAGATACCATGAGTCAAGTCCACTAAACAAACAAAAGCCACTTAATAACAGAAACATCTATAGGAATTAATGAAGTAGTCATTAAAGTGGATCTTGTCTAAGCCTAAAAAGGCTTTCCATTCCAATTATCCAACTGCCTGAGTTCCAGAGCTGAGGACTGACAACCTTTTCCTATAGCTTTAAGAGAAAACTGAGAAAGCTGAATTGCACTGAAATTCCATTTGAAATTCAAATTAAGAGAACACACACTGAAAACATTTCAAGACAATAACTTCTAGTTATGTGAGTTCCTTCAATTTCTGCATAGTTTTATCAAGCAGGCCCTGCTCCATCCCCACAGAGTACTAACTAAACAGCATGTGGTCAGACGCATAAGCACTGTCCCCTATTAACTAGCTAGAGTGTCTGGTATTAGGGAAGCTCATCCATTACACTTAGCATGTGAGCATGAGGGACTTACACACGGTAAATGGGTAGATCAAACACTTATTCTGGCAACAAATGCAGATTATTCTCTGAACCAGCATTTACTGATGTGCTCTAATTATGTTATTTAATTGATGATGGGCTCGGTGCCAATACACAAAATAACTGTTCTTATATTTGATGAAATATAACTTTACTATGTCCAACTTATTTAATCACACAAGGCACACAAAGCTTCTTGAAAAATATTCTCCTCAGCACCACAAAAGAAAATTTAAAAGTAAGAATAATATTCTCAGAGACAAAGCATAGTTTAATTTAACTCTTTGCAGAAAGTTCCTGTCACTGTATTGACACTGTAATTACAGCTAACATGCCAGCCACTTGTCATCAGCAGACATCTGGTTCAGTGAGATGAAAGGCACCCCGAGCAAATGGGCAGTCTGGAGAAAGGCATCTGAGTGCAAATGAGGAACTCAAGATGAGGTAGCTAACACCTTTAAAGAACTTCTGGTAAATCTTGCCATGTATATTTTACCACAGTAAAAAATAAATCAGAAGGAAAAAGCTCAAAGTCTCAAGCTTGGTCAAACTTAGAGGTTTCCTTTAGGGTAGCTTTTCAACAAACTCAGGAGGAATGCACAAAGAACAGAGCAAAATGTCATAGCAACTTGGCCTTTGTTCCTCCTTCCCATCCCACTTCATTCAGGATGGCCAGCCTATCACAGGAGATCCTGCTCTTCAGTGTGAAGCTACCGACAGAGGCGAACAACAGCTGAACGGAATGGGGGAGGAAGCGCCAGCTACATGGAGAGCATCACAATGGAAGTTGAGGGAGGTGTTTTTTCCTCTTTGTTTTAACTACACTTTCAAAGTAATATTAAAATACATATCAAATCATTTCCCAAAATCACAAACAGAACTCTAGGTTTTTAGGGCAGTCAATGTTCAGTAAGAGAAATCAAAGCTCCAGAGGCACCAAGTCTCAGGGTCTCTGATGTAGAACCATCCAAGTTATGCCATTGACTGGGTTTGCACAAACCAAAAATAGTAACTGTTTCAATGGCACTTTTTCCACAGCAATATCATCTTACTTGAATAAGTCTCATCACACCCCCAAGAAAACCAAGAGTCTAACATCTTGGGCTCAACAACTGTGCATTTACTTGGTTGAAAACAGTTGTGGATACCACTCAAATGACCAGAGAAAGCTGTCCACCAAATAAGAGGTCCCAAAGTCTGATTTCCACACCACCCTGTTCCTGCAAGTGGAAGTAAAATGTATCCTAATGTAATAAGCATGCTGCAACTTAACTGTTAGTTAGAAAACAGTTTTGAAAGCATAGGGCGCTCCTTAGACAAGCGTAACCTTCTCCCCAAGTCTGTTCCAAACCCCCTGCAAGACGGGTACACAAGACTAACTTTCCAAAAACAAACAGAAACAGAAAGTCTCCGTGGGGCACCAGGTACAGGGCAGGCATCAAAAAAAGGTCAAGACTCCCTTCAAAACGAAAGATGTAAGACTAGAGCCACGATGCCTCGAGAAAGGGGACTGGATCCATGTGGCAGGGCCAACCCGGCACAGACACACTCAGTGCTACCGCCCTGCCAGGGGATGATGAAATGAGGAACGGAAATTAACATTTCAGGCAACGTCTCACATTGTTCCTTGAGGCCAAGGGCTGCAGCCGCCGCTGCCGCCTTCCTCCCACTCGGCCCCAGTCCCGCCTCCCCGCCCCCGAACACCCCCGGCCGCCCCGCATTCCTGCCCCCGCCCGGCCGCGCGCCTCCCGCACCCCGCCGCCCCCTCCGGCTCGGCGCGCAGCCCAAGGGCCGCCTGCTCCCATTTCAAAACACGATAATAATAGGGACGCCGGGAATACCGGCGGACACCGGGCGCCGGTGCCCCTCCCGGGGTCAGAGGTCGGCGCCCCGCGCCCTCGAGGGACTCCGGGACCCCCAAGCCTGCCAGGAGCCCACCCTCGCCCTCAACCAGGCCCCGAGACCCCCAGGCCCACCCCGGAGCCCACCCAGACCCCGAGACCCACCCTGGACCCTACCTTCGCTCTCACCCAGGCCCCAAGACCCCCAGGCCCACCCTGGAGCCCATTCTCACCCGGGCCAAGGCCCCGAGACCCCCAGGCCCATCCTGGAACCCACCCTCGCCCTCGCCCCGAGACCCTCAGGCCTGCTGGGAGCCAACCCTCGCCAAGGCCCCGGGACTCCCCGGCCCACCCCGGAACCCACCCTCGCCCCCGCCAAGCCTCGGGACCACCAGGCCCGCGCCACAGCCCACCCTTGCCCTCGCCAAGACCCCGGGACCCCCAGGCCCACCCCGAAGCCTACCCTCGACCTCGCGGCGGCCCACAGACCCCCAGGGTGCCCGAGGCCCACGGCCCGCCGGCGCTGTCCGCCTGCAGGCCGCAAGGCCGCGGGAACGCCCGGCGCCCGCCCGACCCCTGCCCCAGGTCCGCAGCGCCTCTTACCCGGCTCCGACGGCGGCGTGGCGCGGCGGCGGCTCGGCGGCGGGGCGCGGGCGCGGCCCATGCAGCCCGCGGCCGCGTTTCCCGGGCCGCGCGGCCCGGGCGGGAAGGCGGCGGCGGCGCGGGATCCGGCTGCGGCGAGTGCGGGGCAGCGGGGGGCGAGCGCGCCCTCAGCGCGCCCAGGCTCCCGCGGGGGCGCGGCGCTCGCGCTGGCACTACTGCGGGGGCGTCTGGCCGCGGGCTCGGCGGCGGCGCCTCCCCGGCTGGGGCCCTCGGTCCATCGCGCTCCGTCGCGGGCGGCCTCTGGCTCCAGGACCCAGCGGCGGCTGCGGCGGGCGCCGGCCGCATGAGACGCTCCCGCCCATTGGCTCGCCGTATCCGCCACCGCCATTGGCCCGCCCCGACGGGCCGCAGGGGCCGCCCACGTCACGGCGTCGGGGCGGAAGTGCCCTGCTAGGGTGAAGGAGCGACGGCGGCTGAGGGCTTGCGTGACAAGCCGGAGGCGGGACTAAGAGAACGTCCCTGGAGCGATTGGCCAAGGTCGTGCGGCCGGGCGCACAGGACTTGGGTGGGGCAGCGGACCATGGGATTGGCTGCACGACACTCAAAGGGGCGGGGTCTTTCGTTCTCGGGCTCGACGATTGGCCGAAGGGAGTCCCGGGAGCGACGAGGACGTAGTCTCGAAATATTGGTATCTAAGGAGCCGGAAGGCCAGCGGTGGCCCGGGAGGCCCGTGCTCCACGCCCAGTGCGCGTTGCTCCAGGCTGCGGGTCCGCACAGGTTCCCGGAAACCGCGAGGCCGGGCCACAGCCCGACCTGTCGAGCGCGCTTCCAAGGGGACCTCCCTCCGCGCCCCGCTTCCCGCCCTAGCAGCCTGGGTGAGCTGTACTAGGCGCTGGTGACCTCGGCCAGACGCGTCCAGCGCCGGGAGTCTGAGCGACAGGTGAAGAGCTGCGTCGGCGGAGGCTTCGCACTGACGTTAGACGACAGCTGAGTGGTGATCTGGTTAAAGAGGTGAAGCCCCGGTGAGCCTGGGCCTCTTAACGAGTATTCAGTGCGTCTGAGTATCGGAAAGGTGAACGGGGAATGGTGGGCACCGAAATGCAGTCGCCGCTGCTCAGACCGTCTTCGCCTCTAACCCTGAACTGTATCGCCAGTTCTTTTATTTTATTTTGATACGGGGTCTTCCTAGGTTTCCCACGCTGGCCTCGAACGTGCAGTCCTCCTGCCTCAGCCTCCCAGCGCACTGGAATTACAGGCCTGCGTCATCCAGGTCTGTTTTGTTTGTTTTGTTTTGTTTTTGTTTTTTAACTGGATTCTAAAACACCTGGTAAGGGCTGGAGCTAGGGCTCTGCGGTTATGACACTTGCCTGGCCTGTGTGAGGACGCGGGTTCTAACCCCACCACCCTTACATAACAAAGTGTTGGAGCAAAGGCGGCCAATGAAAAAATGAATTTGTTGTCCCTTTGTCTCTCTCTCCCCCTCTCTAAAGAAAGAAAAGCTGGTAAGCAAGGTATTTACAGGGCTTATACTATGAAATTGTAGATTTCTAGGTAGATGGACCTTGTAGATGACCTTTTACCCTTTTATACACCAAACTGCCGCTGTTCTAATCCTAGCCCTGTGATTGGCCCTGGGCATTTATCTCTCAAACCTTAAGTTTCTTCATGGTTAAACTGGAAACAGCAAGTAGCACCTGTTTCCTAGTGTCATGGAGGGGATTAGACCTTGAAGAGGACGTTAACCCGCGGAGCAGTGTGGTGCTTGCTGTGCATTTGTGTGGTAGTGGTATTTCATACTCAGGCAGCAAGCTTTTGCTCTTCATTGGGTAGTAAATGGATGCCTGAAACAGCCAACCAGCAGGCTGACAGGCATTCATGGAAAGGTGGTCTGAGGGTGCCCACATTTGCCTCATTGTAAAAATCACTTGGTAAAATTGATGAGGGCCAGAGTCCTGGACCCCAATGTCAACTTTGGGATCAATCTAGATGGGACAGAACTAGCAGCTGGAATTTTTATTTTGGTCCCTAGCAACACACTCATTCTTGGGGAAAAACTTGGAAAACACTGACCTAAGCTAATCAATATTCTTCCTAGAGAATTAAAACTAGGAAATATGAATAAGCAGGCAATTTGCCTTGGAAACTGAATCTGAAAATAATACCAGTTTTCTACAGAAGCAGAAAGAAGTAAAAACTGTATGATAGGGGCTGGAGCGGTGGCTCAGCAGGTTCGGCGCTTGCCTGGCAAGCACGAGGACCCGGGTTCAAACCCCAGCACCCACGTACACAACTAAGTGTTGGAGCAACTAAGGCCATGTGAAAAACTAAATAAAGTTGTTTCTCCCTTTCTCTGTCTCTCTCTCTTTCACTGTCCCTCTCTCTTAAAAAAAAAAAAACTGTATGATAGAGAAAAGAAAATGCAAAGTGAAAAGAAAGAGTTAAATAGTTTAGCTAGGCACAGTGGCACACATCTGTAATCCCAGAAACTAGGGAGGCTAAGGCAGGAGGGTCACAATTTCATACCAAACCTCAGCTGCTTGGCGAGACCCTAAGCAACTTAGCAAGACCCTGTCTCAAAATAAAAAATAAGAAGGGCTGGGGATGTTGCTCAGTGGCTAAGTGCCCCTAGTTTCAAACCTCATTACCAACAAAAAAAGAATTAAGCTGTTCATTAATTCAAAAATGCTGTGGGCCTCACACTGTATCAGGGAGGGACTAGGCCTCCAAAGAGGAATAAAGCATGACTTCTACCAACATGTGATTGATTGGCAGGGAAAGTGCATGTTGCTCAAGTGAGTACCACTGTGAACTGAATATTTGTTGCCCCAGAATCCATACATTCAAGCATAATTCCTAGTGTGACAGTATTAAGAGGGCCTTTTCAGGGGCTGGAGTGGTGGCTCAGTAGTTGCAGTGCTTGCCTGGCATGCTGGAGTACACAAGTTCAAACCCCAGCACCACAACAATGTCTGGGAGCAACGAAGGCCACAAAATTGATTCTCTCTCTCTCTCTCTCTCTCTCTCTCTCTCTCTCACTATCCCTCTCTCTTTCAAAAAAAAAAAAAAAAAGAGGGCCTTTTGAGAGGTGAGCAGTCATGAAGGCAGAGCTCTCTCGAATGAGATTAATGCCCTTAAAGTCCTGAGGGAGTCTTGTTCACTCTTTCTACCATGTGGGGATACATGGCAAGCATCACCTATGAAGAAAAGGGTCCTCACCAAAGACTGACTCTGCCAATGATTGGACTTCCCAGCCTTGAGAACTGCAAACAGTAAGTTTTTTGGGGTTTTGGGTGTTTTTAGGTTCCAGGGATTGAACCTAGAGGCATTAATCACTGAATCACTGATCCACATCCCCAGCCTTTTTATATTTATATATTTATATATATATATGTTGTTTTTTTTTTTTTTTAAACAAGGCCCCACTAAGTTGCTTAGGGCCTCACTAAATTGCTGAGGCTGACTTTGAACTTGAGATCACCCTGCCTTAGCCTCCCAAATTGCTGGGATTACAGGTATGTGCCTCTGTGCTCTGCACAAGTAGTAAGTTTCTATTTGTAAACCTCATAGGCTAAAGCATTTTTTTAGAGCATCTCAAAGGAAGTAAGATGCTTCCCAGCTATAATCTATGATAAGTGGTTAGTATAGAATATCAAAGGTGGCTCAGCGGTAGAACACTTGCCTGGCATGCACAAGGATCCAGGTTCAATGCTAGCACCGCATACATAAGTAGAGAAAAAACAAAAACCAAATGAATGATAAACTTAACTCTGTCTGTCACTTTCTCCAGCAGGCTATCTTTAAAAAAAAGAAGAAGAAGAAGATGGGGCTGGAGTGGTGCACGCTTGCCTGGTATGCTCAAGGACCCGGTTTGAACCCAGCACCGCATACGCAATGAAAGTCACATGAAAAACTAAATAAAATTGATTCTTTCTCTCCCTCACTGTCCCTCTCTTAAAAAAAAAAAAAAAAAAAAAAAAACTGGGTTAGATGTAAGGAGCATTCTAGGTCTGTCTGTCCTTTAGGATAACTAGCAGTCACTGTGGCTACTGAGCATTTGAAATGTGAACCCAGCCAGGTGTGTAGGTACAACTCGGGAGGCTGAGGAGGAGGATCACAAGTTCAAACAGCCTCAGCAACTTATCGAGACCCTGTCTCAAAGTAAGAGGGGGGGGTGCTGGCTGTGTGACTCAGCGGTCAGTGGATAAATGCCCCAGGGTTTGATCCTTGGGTAAAAAAAAAGAAAAGAACAAAGAAAAAAATAGTTTTGTAAACTATCTCAAGTAAATTTTTAAAATGTATTATATGTTGAAATAATAGTACTTTGAATTAAATTTAATAAAATATACTGTTTAAACTAATTTTACATGGTTTCTTTTCCTTTTTACCCGTGATGACTATGAAGTCTTAAGGTACACATGGCACCCATTCTGGTCAGCCTGAGCAGAGAGGGCACCTTAAATGCTGTCCTTAAAAGGGGAACGGCACATGGATTAAGTGGCAGCATTTTTCCTTTCAACAAATATTTACAGTAGGAGCTGGAGCGGTGGCTCAGCGGTTTCAGCGCTTGCCTGGCAACCATGAGGACCTGGGTTCAAACCCCAGCACCACGTACACAACTAAGTGTTGGAGCAACGAAAGCCATGTGAAAAACTAAAGTTGTTTCTCTCTTTCTCTGTCTCTCTCACTGTCCCTCTCTCTTTAAAAAAAAAAAAATATTTATAGTATTTACTGTGTTTCCCACTGTATCCTTCAAACTATTAAAAAGTATAAAAAGACCAGCACAGTGCCACACACATGTAATTGCAGGACTCAGGAAGCTGAGGCAGAAGGATTGCAAGTTCCAGGTCAGCCTAGGCAACTTAATGAGGCCCTAAGTAACATAGGGAGACTGACTATCTCAAAAGCTGGGGCTGTGATTGAATTTTATGGCAAAGCACCCCATAATTCAATCCCAAGCACTGTAGTGCATACCTGTAATCCCAGTGACTCAGCCTGGAGCAAGAGGACTGCAAATTAAAGGCCAACCTCAGCAAGACCCTGTCTCAAAGTTGAAAAGGGCTGGGAGTCAGGGAACGGATATATATATCTCAGTGGTAAGATGCTTTCCTGTCATGGACAAGACCCTGAGTTGATTCACCAGCATCAAAAAGAGGAAATAGTGCATAATGCACCCCTGTAATTCCAGTGACTAGGGAATTGCTAAGGTCAGGATCACAGGTTCAAGGCCAGCCTGGCAATTTAGGGAGACCCTGTCTCAAAAGGGCTGGGAATATAGCTCAGTGGTAGAGTACCTCTGAGTTCAATCCTGGGTACAAAAAAAAAGCCAGTTACGGTGGCACATACCTGTAATCCCAGCAGTGTAGTAGGCTGAGGCCAGAGGATCACAAGTTCAAAGCCAGCCTAAGCAATTTAGCAAGACCCTGTCTCAAAAGGGCTGAGGATGTAACTGGGTAAGCACCTTTGGGTTCAATCCCCAATACCCAAAAAGTCCAGAGTATAGCTTTGTACCCATAAATCTGAAATTTTCTGCAGCCTCCTGTATGTGTGATGAATGGATCCAAGGTTTAGGGGAAGGGGACGGCCACAAGAAGCTGACAGCCACACCAGGAAGACCCCACACAGCCTGGGGGCACAGGACTGTTTGCTGGCCTGAAGCAGTGGGGCCAATGGAGGGTCTTGCTCCCATTTGAAAGAGCCGTCAGACCTGGTGATGCATGCCTGTAGTCCCAGTTGCTCAGGAGTTTGAAGCCAGCCTCAGAAACTTAGGTAGAGGCTATCAAAGGTTTTTTTGTTTGTTTTGTTTTGGGGTATTTTTGTTTGTTTGTTTGTTGTATGGGGAATTGAAGCCACAGGTACTTTACCACTGAGCTACATACCCAGGCTTTTTTATTTATTTTTTTCTTTCTTTCAGTACCAGGATTGAACCCAGGGGCACTCAACCACCAACCACCCTGGGTAGGTAACTCAGTGGTAAAGCTCTCTTTTTTTCTAATTTTGAGACAGGGTCTCGCTAAGGTGCTCAGGGCCTCACTAAATTTCTAAGGCTGACCTCACACTTGTGATCCTCCTGCCTCAGCCTCACAAGTCATTGGGATTATAGGTGTGCACCACTGCACCCCAGCTCACAAATTTTTAGAAAATAAAAAGGGCTGGTGATGTAGCTCAGTGGTACAGCACCGCAGGCTCAATCCTCAGTACCACAAAAAATAGTAAGTAAATTAATTTAAAAATAAAGCATTACCCTTGAAACTGTGTGAGGTTCCAAATGCTTGATGGGGGCCAGTTGGGAAGCTGCTCCAGTGTTTGCAGGGTGAAGAGTCTGGGAAGAGGGAAGTTGGAGGGCAGCAGAGAGGTAGGGGGATAGAGGTCAGGTGGGGAACAACTGCTACTGAACAACCTGCAGCTTGCTTGGCAGTCAGCATGGCCGCGTCTAAGCTTTTCCTTAGACATTGGAAATTATTTTGTCATGGCACACTTCATTAAGGAAAAGCAATATTTAAAACAGTAGGGGCTGGAGCAGTGGCTTAGTGGTCATAGCACTTGCCTGGCATGCGCAAGTGAGTTAGTTCAAACCCCAGCACCATGTACACAACGAAGTCTTGGAGCAATGAAGGCCACATGAAAAACTAAATAAAACTGATTCTCTCTTTCTCTCTCTCTCACTGTCCCTCTCTCTCTCATTAAAAAAAAAACAAAAAAACACTGCACTGACCAAGCAAACTGAGTTGGCCCACGCCTGTAATCCCAGTGACTCGGGAGAGTGAGGCAGGAGGATCACAAGTTCAAATCCAGCTTCAGCAACTTTGAGAATCTAAGCAAGTTAACAAGGCTCTGTCTCAAAAGAAAAAAAAGGGCTGGGGATGTTAGTGGTTAAGCACCCTTGGGTTCAATCCCTTGTACCAAAAAAAAGAAAACAAAACATGGGGCTGGTGCAGTGGCTCAGTGGTTACGATGCTTGCCCGGCATGCACGAGTACATGAGTTTGAACCCCAGCACCACATACACAACCAAGTCTCGGAGCAATGAAGGCCACATGAAAAACTAAATAAAATCGATTCTTTCTCTCTCTCTCACTCACTGTCTCTCTCTCTTTAAAACAAAACACTACACCAAACAAAACACATCAGTCCAACAGACTTCTCATCTGAGTCCCGGTAGGGTTGTCCTCCAATAAGTACCGTCTGGATACTTGTCTTCTTCTCTCTCTCTGTTTTTGCTGGGGATTTAACTCAGGGACTCTAACATCGAGTTACGTACATCCTCAGCTCTTTTTATTCTGAGACAGGGTCTCTCTAAATTGGCCAGGCTGGTGTAGAACTTGCGATCTCATGCCTTGGCCTCCCAAGTCACTGGAATTAGAGGTGTATGCCACAGCACCCAGATGGACACTTGTTTTCTCTAATGCAGTTTCCAGGCCCTGCTCCAGAGATTTTGAGCTCTGTATCAGAGGGGAATCCAGAGGCCTGCACCCAGGCTGGCCTGAAGTCAACCATCTCCAGAGCTGGAGATGTCTGTTCTACAGCACCTCAAGTACTGGTTTGCAGCATTTGATATAAGCCATACAACCTGTGCTGAAGCCCTTGGATTCATTCAGCAAACAATTCCTGGTCTGCTGTTTGCCAGGCACTGACCTTGGAGCTGTGGAGTTAGCCATGAACGTAACCAGTCACTGCCAAAGGTGTGCTTCTGCGCTCTGAAACCAAAAGAAGCTAAATGCTCGTTAAACATGAGCCACATGTATCTCCAAAGAACAGATGTGGTGCACCCAGAGTGAAGGTGAGGCTAGGCTGTGTGTGCCAGACAAGGCTGTGCAGGCTTCATTCCACCCCTAAGCAGAGGCACTCAGAGGCCCCTCCACACTTCCACCAAGACCCCCATCATACTGCCTTGGGCTGTGAGAACTCCCTGCATGGACAGGCTCCTCCGCCCTTCCTGGGAGTGACCAGAGGTCACTGCTAAAAGGTAGGCAGCCCAAGCACCAGGCTTGCTTTTAATTCCTCTTCCACACAAGTGGCCCATATTCTGGAACCTTCCCTCCTGTTTCTTCCCCTGTGGCCTTGTGGTAAGAGCTGACAGCTGGCTTGCCCTGTGGTCAGCCCCAGCTCACCAGCTTTTTGGCATTAGGATCAGGAACCCAAACTCACTTCACAATAAGTTATAACTTGCATTGTTCCCTAGTTCCTACAGCATAGTGGCATGCCACCTGCCCCCCCCCCCCCAATCACCAGAGGAGGAGGAGCTGGGAGAGAAGCAAGGCCCAGGCAGTGCTGGGACCCTGGGCTCAGCACCACCAAAACCAACCCCAGAGTTGAAGACTGCACCAGACCAGGCATAATGGCCACACCCAGAGCCCCAGCCACTCAGGAGGTTGAGGCAGGAGGATGGCAAGTTCCAGACGTACTTGAGAAACTCAAGGAGAGCCTGTCACAAAATAGAAAGGGCTGGGGGTATTGCTCAGTGGTAAAGCTCCCTGGGTTCATTCCCCAGTACCAGGCAGGGGAAAAAAAAAACCCTGCTTCAATTCTTTTGGGTGTATATCTGGAAATGGGATTACTGATCTTGTAGTAATTCTACTTCTAATGTTTTGAGGAACTTCCCTGCTGTTTTCCATACCAACTGCACCGTTTCACATTCCCAACCAGCAATTCAAGAGCTCCAGTTTCTCCACATTCTCACCACCATTGTTAATTTCTGGGTTTTGAAAGTGTTTTTACTGATGCATTATAATTTGTTTTAGTGGGTTGGGGATTTAGCTCAGTGACAGAGCACTTGCCTAGCATGTGCAAGGCCCGGAGTTTGGTCCTCAGCCCTAAAAAAAAAGAAAATTTGTTTTAATAGTACCTATACTAATTGGGTGGAGTGGTATGTATATTTTTTCATATAAGGATTATGAGGTGTATATTCTCCTTTCTATCAAAGTTTGTAATACAATAATAAGCATATCTACAGTAACTTCAGTTTGAAGCCAACTTAAGTTTGAAGTCAGGGAACCATGGGAGGAAGCCATGTCTAAAACTCCCCAGCATGTGTCTCCTTACACCTGAAACTGCCTACTTCCTGTAGCCCACACTGGTAACCCCGCACTTTCTGTAACAGCCTAACCCTTTCCAGTACCTGCCCCATCTTATATTAGCCAGTGGTGTAGATTGTATACATCCTCCATTTGGAGTAAAGGGCAGGATTACATCAGGAAGGGAATAAATATCCACCAATCCCTAGTGCGTGCTTGTGTGTTTCCAGATCCGCTTTGGGAACACACACTTCAGATTGTCTTGCTCACCCACCTCTGACCACATGCTTGTATTATCACACACCCAGTATTTCTAACAATTTGGTGCCCAACATGGGGCACCATATGTCACCTAGGGGTTGAGAGGCTCCCTTTCCTAAGGAGATGTACATCCTACTGCCTCTTGCAGTGACCTCAAATGGCAGAGGGAGCAGTGATTCCTGGAGCTGACCAAAAACTCAGAACCAGAGATGGATCAGCAACGCAGAGAAAAGTCAACACTCTGACTAGGTAATGTCATGCATGAACCAATGGTAGGAGAATCTCTGGTTTGAGAGAGAAATACTTCTTTGGTGATTGGGATATCCTGTAGGGTTTGAATGGGTCTGAGATGTGCCTGGAACACAAAGCAAGCAAACAAACCAGATTCACAGTGCCAGTGGTCCAGGAGGGAACCACTAGCTGGAAACAGAAGTAGCGGCTTGGGGGAAAAGGAGGTCATAACAGACATCTATAAAAGAGAAAAACTGGGGCTAGAGTGGTAGCTCAGAGGTTATGATGCTTGCCTGGCATGCATAAGTACATGGGTTCAAACCCCAGAACCACATACCCAATGAAAGTACCAGAGCAATAAAAGCCACATGAAAAACTAAATAAGAATTTATTTTCTCTCTCTCTCTCTCTCATCTCACTTACTGTCCCCCTCTCTTTAAGAAAAAAAGGAGAGAGAGAGAATAAGTTATTTCCTTTGGACTTAGAAACCCAGGATCAGGGGTTGGGGATTTAGCTCAGTGGCAGAGCATTTGCCTAGCATGTGCAAGGCCCCAAGTTCGGTCCTCAGCCCTGAAAAAAACAAACAAACAAACAAACAAAAAAAACAGGATCATACCCAGAAGGGGACAGGATAAAAAATAAATAAAATGAAAATTCTACTCTAAAGAAAGAGGATGCCAGGAGAGGGGGAAAACACAAAATCCCCCCCAAAACCCTCTGGGATACATGTTAAAATATTTGAAAAGGGGCTGGAGCGGTGGCTCAGCAGTATCGGCATTTGCCTGGCAAGCGCAGGGACCCGGGTTCGAACCCCAGCACCACATACACAGCTAAGTGTTGGAGCAATGAAGGCCATGTGAAAAACTAAATAAAATTGTTTCTCTCTTTCTCTCTATCACTGTCCTTCTCTCTTTAAAAACAAATTTGAAAAATAATCCATGGGCAGGGGCTGGGAATGGTAAAAGGTGTCTAATGTCTGAGTTTTTCTTCCTATGCTAAAGCAATAGCTTTCTCCACTCTAGCTGCCTGATGAGCAGCAAGAGCAAGGGGCCAAACCAGAGGGGAAAAGTGGCAGTTTTCAATCCAACCTGCTGGCTATAAGCCGAAAAGACTGTTTACTTTTATATTCCAAACTTCTGCTCTCTCTGTAAGTTCCTCCCTCATGCTAGATAACAGGAGGGGATCTGTCTGTATTCTGCCCTGGAACAAAACAGGTGTTGGCCCAAGCAGCAGGGATTAAATCTGTAAAGGGGCCTGGTGCACCCAGGAACAGTGAGGAACGCCCTAAGTCCTGCTGCTTCACTCTTCTCTCCAGTTGGGCATAAGGAAGGAAAATGGGAAGGATCCATAAGCACAAGTCTTCTTTACCTTGAGAACTTTTTCCTGAGGATCTCCCAGACTCCCACATTCTTTAACTATCTGGGATAACCTGATCTGATTTGAAAGTGCACTCTGGTCTGATAAAGATATTCCATGTACTCCTTTACTAGGGTTAAATATGGCAATTTATTTGTAGAACTTCTGCATTTTTGAACTTGTGGTTTTTATGATGAAATTCACCTTTGATCTTGTGCAATTTAGTGTGTGTGTGTGTGTGTGTGTGTGTGTATATATATATATATATATACATGTTTTTGTTTTTTCCATCAGTCTTGCACTATCTAACTATGGAGGTTCTTTTGGGGGGCTGGAGCAGTGGCTTAGTGGTTAGAGCATTTGCATAGCACTGTCAAAGACCTGGGTTCAAACGATAGCATCACATATGCAGCTATCAGAGAAACCAAAACCAGATGAAAAAATAAATAAAATTGATTCTTTCTCTCTCTTTCTCTCTCTCATTGTTTACAAAAATAAAAAAAGAAAGAAAGAAAGAAAAAGAAAGAAGTTCAATTTAAATTGGTTAAACATAAGAGTAAAAATGTTTAAAATTAATATCCCAGGCTGGAGCAGTGATTCAGCAGTTATGGCACTTGCCTGGCATGCACAAGAATGTGGGTGCAAACCCCAATACCATGTATACAATAAAGTGGTGAAGCAACAAAAGCCACATGAAAAACTAAAAATTGGTTCTCTGTTTTTCTCTCTCTCATTATCCCTCCCTCTCTCTTTAAAAATAAAAAATAAATAGATAAAGAAAATTAATATACCACATGTTTTTCTAGGTGACAATATATTTAAAAATCTGCCTTGTTCCTGGCACCAAAGAGAAAAGAAATTAATTGCTTCAATTGCAGATTTAACAAAAATGGGATTACTCTTCATAAATGAGTTTGCTAGAGGAGACATTTAAATAATTTACAAAGTTAAAATACCCAAACATCAACAGCTAATACAAATTCAAGTACTCTTGGTTTGAGTTCCATAAGGTGACATATTTGGGTTTTTAATAAACCCAAATATGCTTCTATAAATTGGTAAAAAAAAGTTCAAGACTGCTTTGTTTCTGGGTCTTTATTAAAAGCCAGGTTAAGGGCTGGAGTGGTGGCTCAGCGATTATGGCACTTGCCTGGCATGCACAAGTCCATGAGTTCATAACCCCAGCACCACGTACACAACAAAGTTTGAGAAGTGAAGGTCACATGAAAAACTAAATAAAAATTGCTTCTCTCTTTCTCCTCTCACTGGCCCCTCTTTCTTTAAAAAAAAAAAAAAAGCCAGGTTAAAATTCTAACATGTATAATTCTACATGCAAAGAGTACAAATGGTTTCAAGCTGGGGCCAATTAAAAGTACTGTAAAAGGGGCTGGAGTGTGGCTCAGTGGTTTTGGCACTTGCCAGGCATGCACAAGGACGAAGATTCAAACACCAGCACCATGTACACAATGGAGTGTTGGAGTAATGAAAGCCACATGAAAAACTAAATAAAATTAATTTTCTTTTTCTCTCTCTCACTGTCCCTCTCTCTCTCTAAAAAGAAAAATACTGTAAATAAAGTATTTGATCTTAACAGAATTGGAAAATCCAGAAATTTTGTAAGGGTTGTTTCAAAATATAGATTTAAGAAAGGGTCAGCAAGTAAAGATACAAGAAGGGGCTGGAGTGTGGCTCAGCAGTTACTTGCTTGCCTGGCATGAGCAAGGACTGGGGTTCAAATCCCAGCACCATGTACACAACAAAGTCTCAGAGCAACGAAAGCCACGTGAAAAACCGAATAAAATTGATTCTTTCTCTCTCTTAAAAAAAAAAAGATATAAGAAAGCTATAGGTATTGTTATAAATGAAATCACACGTGGTCGGGTGTGGGTGAGCAATGCAGAAAATTTACTTCAGCTGAAGGGAGAAAGAATGCATGCCCAGCAAGGACATGAGGGGTTTTTAATGACACTGCCCTTTGCTCTGATTGGAGGAGCTCGGGTTCACAGTCTGTGCGGTTGGCTGGGATAAGGTGAAGGCAGGTGCAAAGAGGAAGTAGGCGGTGACTGGGAGAAAGTGGGGGTGGGGGTCCAAGCACATGTGGTGAGGGTCCGTGTGAGTCAGCAAAGTTCACCGGAAGAGGATGGCTGGGTACCAGAAGGGGGTCCTTGGAAAGAAGTGGGCATACACAGCTGGGCGTACACAGTGAGGGAGTTACTATCTTCAAGTGGGTGGGGATCTAAAATGGAGGTAGTGGGTTATACATCATAATCTTTCAAGTTTGATAGAAAAGACATACATCTACAATATGGAAATATACTTTGGTATGGAAATTAGAAGGAAAGAAATGTTTCTGGACAACAAAGTACTTTATATGATAAAGTAAGCAAACTTTAGAATGTCTTATGTAAGTTGCAGAAGGTTTGTGGAGGGTAAATCTTGAAAGTCTGTGTGTGATTTAAATATATAGGCTTGGGGTTGGGGATTTAGCTCAGTGGCAGAGCACTTGTCTAGCATGCACAAGGCCCCAAGTTGGGTCCTCAGCCCTGAAAGAAAAAATATATATAGGCTTACCCCATGTGAACTATTGTATGGTTTACCATATTTAGGAAAAATAATGGGTTTTCCCAATTAGAAATAAAGGATCATTTCCTTAAAAATTATTTATTAGTTCTATCTTCTAACTTGTCATCTCTGAAATTATAAGGCCTGCCTCCTGGCACAAACACCATCTCTGGAATTCCCTGCACATCCACTCTGACCAGGGGACCAGGTCCTGATCCATGTTTGGAAGGAAAATAACCTGGATCCTGTTTGGAAAGGGCGTTATCAAGGTCTGCTCGTGACTGAGACAGCTGTCTAGACTGAAAAACGAGGTTGGACTCATGACACATGAGTAAAGGGAGCCTAAACTTCTAATAGTGAAAGGTGATGAACCTCAGTCCAACATCCAGATTCCACCAAACTAACTCTAAAGAGACACTAATAGTGTTCATGCTGATGTGGGAAATCATATCCTGTAAGTTCATCATTAATGTAACCCAGGCCATGCCTCTGGCAATTAAATTTGATGCCTGTGGGTACTGCCCTATGGATAGCCACATAACCAGGAACAATTATTTGGGACAGACAAATATACTTGTCCAATATGCTCTGGAAATTTTAATCTCTGAAAATCTAATAATAATGTTGCCAAGGTTACCCTAGAGATAAAAATTTTACAACAAATTCTTGAAATGGACATTGGGCATAATGAGGCAATGGATGGAAGGGATTAAATATTGTTTGCATATTAAATAAAACCCACTATTATGCTGTGCAACAGGAGAGCAGGAAGCTCAGGTGGTCCTTCTTGGCTGGACTTCAGGCCTTATGGGCTTGCGTTACATGATGTCCCTCCTTCAGGAAAGCACAGCCTGGGGAGATAACTCTTGCAGGACCCCATCACTGGTGTTCTCAGAAGCAGTGGATCTAAGGTAAGCGCCCTCAAAGATCATCCAACCTTCTTCCCTTAGAACCAATTACACCTCATGCCTCTCCAGGTGGGGGGCAATTGGCCATCTTGGGAAATACATCTGGATGAAAGGAGAGCTGGTCCTCTGAAGAGATCTAATCAAACAGCTCTTGCCATAGTCGAGCTGTGTCTGGTGGTATTGTGGGGGCCACTGTTGAGACCCTATCTGCCAATTAGAGTGGACCCTGCACTGGTTCAAGGGGCTGTCCCTTCCACCCTGGCCCTTCTCAGACAAAATCTACCCCAGTTCCCTGGGAAACAAGGGGATCTCTCTTCCCCAAGATCATTTGACCCACATGTTTACATAGATCTAATTGGAATCCATCCAGAAATTCCTAAAGAGTTCAAAGCCAGGAGTCAGATAATAGCAAACATTAAATCAATTTTCCTTTGGTGTTTCATGATAATTAATTATATTGATGATAATCAACAAAAGCTTATTAATTATATAAAAGAGATTACAAAAGAGCTAAATATTATAGATAAAAATGATATGGAAAGGACTAATCACATTTATTTTTATCATACTAATTGTTGTATCAGGAGTTATAACCATAATGCGATGCATAAAAGATCTTATTCAAAGGTTAATAGTAAACAACTTTTGACTATAAGTCAAAGTAATCCTTCTGTTATTAGATACAGTTGAACATGAGTGTCAAAGGATGTTATCAGAATTTGAAGAAGAGACTTTATAAGGATCATATAAGGATGGAATTGTGAGATACATGTTTTCCTTTCTATCAAAGTTTGTAATACAATAATAAGTATACCTACTGTAACAAATTTGAAGCCATCTTAAGTAAAAGAATCATGAGGCTAGGAGGAAGCCATGTTTAAAACTGCCCAACTGTATCTCCTTACACCTGCAACTGCCCACTTCCTGTAGCCCACACTGGTTATCCCCTACTTCCTTTAACCCTTTCTGGTACCTGCCTAACCCTTTCTGGTACCTGCCCCATCATATATTAGCCAATCATGTATAGTGTACCCATGAGCTCCTCCAATAGGAGTGATGGGCAGGGTTACATCAGGCTGGGGCTAAATATCCGCCAATTCCTAGTTGCCTGAGTGCTTCCACATCCCCTTTGGAAGTATGCACTTTTGTGGGAGTAAAGTCTGTCTGCTCACCCACCTCCAAACACACCCTGTTTGTTTTAGCCGACACTGGTATTGCTAACAAAAATTGAAACCAGGAGCACTCAAGCTCTGAGCCACATCCCCAGCCTGTTTTATTTATTAATTTATTGGCACTGGGTGTTGGGGGGGTGGTACTTAAACTCTGAGCCACATCTTCAGCCTGGTTTTTTTTTAAGACAGGGTCTTACTAAGGTACTTAGGGCCTCATTAAGTTGCTAAGCCTGGCCTTGAACTTGCCATCCTTGTACCTCAGCCTTACCAGCCTCTGGGATCATAGGTTTGGCCACCATGCCTGGCAAGGTGGCATCTGACATCCCTGATGTCAGTGATGTTGAGCACTTTCCACGTGTTTCCTAACCATCTGAGCTGCTTCTCTACAGGAGCATTTAAACTTTCTCTCATTCTGAGTTGCTGTTTTACTCCCTTTCTCTTTCTTTCATTCATTTTTCTTTTTCTTTCTTTTTTTCTTTTTTCTTTTTTTTTTTTTTTTGAGAGAGGGAAAGAGTGAGACAGAGGATCAATTATATTTATTTTGCATTTGGCTTTTGTTTCTCTGACACTTTGTTGTGTGTTTGATGCTGGGGTTTGAACCTGGGTCCTTGTGCATGCCAGACAAGCACTCCAACTGCTGAGCCACTGCTCCAGCCCCCTTTGATAGTCTTTTGATGCACAAAAACAATTAATTTTCATGAAGTCTGATGTTCTATTTTATATTGTGGCCTGTTCCTTTCATGTCATATCCAAAAAATCATTTCCTAATCCAATGTTCAGCATTTTCTTCTGAGAATCCTATAGTGTTGGGTCTTACACTTAATTCTTTAATTCATTTTAAGTTAATTTCTGAACATGGTGTAATATCCAGTTTCCTGAGGCCTTTACTGAAGAATAGTTCTTTCCCCAATGTATGATCTGGCACCCTTGAGGGCCCTGTGACCAAATACACAAGGGTTAAGCACCCCTAGTACCAAAAAAGCAAAACAAAACAAAACAAAAAAAAATAGCTTTTAGCTTTAAATGTAAAATTACTAGAAATGTGAAAAGAAAACAGCCAAAGGAAAATAGAACAAATGGTCACCAGCAGTTAGTATCCCACCGTGACAGATGCACAGACCAAGGGGAGGTGAGAAGGGCCTGGCTATGCACTCACACCAAGGCCTTGCACTAGGAGAGAACAAAGGACAACCAGAGGTACTTCTCTTTACCCCAACAGGAGACAGGAAGAACACAGGCCCCTAGCACTCAGCCAACAGGAGGGACCTTGCACACTTGGAGATAGAATGCTGGTCGTAACCCTCTGAGTGTGCCTGCTCACCCACATACCAGCCTTGCAAGACCATCAGTGGAAAGTCTCGCTATGCTTCATGTCTCGTAGTCCATCCTTTGGGTTTAGACAAGTGAGCTTGTTTCTCACACTGTCAGGCTGGGGATGTAGTTCAGTAGTAGAGCGTGCCTGGGTTCAATCCCCAGTACTAAGGGAAAAAAAACACCCCATATCATCTGCAAATAGAGGTGATTCCACCTCTGCCTCCACCTGAATGTCTTTTCTTTCTTTTGCTTGACTAATGGTAACCCTATCAATTTGAGCCTCATTGTTTTTTCCTGGATTTTTTGTTTGTGTTTGTTTTTGTAGAGCAGAGGATGAAACCCAGGGCAAGCCTCTACCACTCGGCTATATCATCAGCACCCCCACACTTTTTTTTTCCATCCCCAGCTCTTTTTATTTATTTATTTATTTTTTAAATGAAGGGACCTGCCCTTTCTTTTAAAGAGAGAGGGACAGTGAGAGAGAGAATGACAGAATCAATGTTATTTTTTCATGTGGCCTTCGTTTCTCCAACACTTCATTGTGTACGTAGTGCTGGGGTTCGAACTTGGGTACTTGTACAGCCCAAATAATGTTAGCAGCTACCCAGCTAAGAGCTACTGTTTTTGCTACTGTTTTTTTGTTTTGTTTTGCTTTTTAAAGAGAGCGGAACAGTGAGAGAGAGAGACAGAGAAAGGAAGAAACAACTTTATTTAGTTTTTCACATGGCCTTAGTTGCTCTAACACTTAGTTGTGTAAGTGGTGCTGGGGTTTGAACCCGGGTCCTCGCGCTTGCCAGGCAAGCGCCGAAACCACCGAGCCACCGCTCCAGCCCCAAGAGCTACTGTTGAGTGGTGCCTTGTAGCTCTTGGTGTGGAAGCACACCCCAGGAATTCAGTGCTGATCTTCTGGGTCCTGGTCTCCCGAATTTGACAACCACGGAAGGAGGAGTAAAAGGAGTAGGATTTATTTAAGGAAGGAGAGCAGAGACTCAGAAAGGCAGAGGGGTACCTGGAAGCAGGACACCAGCTGATGGATGTTAGGCCAGGGTTTATATTGGCTTGGGTATGAGTTTTGAGTAAGATTCATGTAAAGCAAGAACTGAGAAAAGCACCAACATCATTGGTTAAACTCTATGCAAAAGAGGCATTGAAACTGAGCACCAAAACCATTGGTTAAAATTTATGAAAAGCAGCAAATCTTTCCCACACAGACTTCTTAGTTTTCTCCACCTCTGGGACAAAGGAATTGCTCCCAGAGGTGAGCCTCATGGTTATTTGCATTTGAAGGCCCTGAGCATAACCATTAATGGCTCTCTATGGACCAGCTTCTAGATGTGGTTGAATGGGACCCAAGATCCTGACTACTTAGCCATTTTACTCTATCTCCTAAACTGTCTCACTTGTGCATACCAGGCAAGCACCATAACTGCTGAGCCGCCGCTCTAGCCCCTCTTTTTATTTTTTGTTTAGAGGCAAGGTCTTGCTAAGTTGCTCAGACTGGCCTTGAACTTGGGATCCTCCTGCCTCAGCCTTCCTAATCACTAGGATTACACACATATGCCATTGCGCCAGGCCCCAGTTTTGTTTTTGTTTTTTGGTACCAGGGATTAAGCCCAGAGGTGCTTAACCACTGGGCCACATCTTAAGCTCTTTCATTTATGTATTTTTTTTCTTTTGAGATAGTCTTACTAAGTTTCTGAAACTGTCTTGGAACTTGTAATCATCCTGCCTCAGTCTCCTGAGTTGCTGGATTACAGGTATGCATTACCACACCCAGCACCCCAGCCCTTTTTAAAATTCCTTGTTGTTTGGTTTGGTTTGGATGTTTCTTTGTGTGTCATTTTATTTTATTTTAAAGAGACAGATGGAGAGAGTGAGAGAAGGGAATCAATTTTGTTTATTTTTTCATCAGGCCCTTGTTTCTCCAACACTTAGTTGTGTATGAGATGCTGGGGTTTGAAACTGGGTCCTTGAACACTCCAGGCAAGCGTTCTAATTGCTGAGCCCCCGCACCAGCCCTTTGTGTGTCATTTTAAAGTTTAAATAAATGAAGTAAGCTGGAGGTGTAGATCAGTTTTAGAGCGCTCGCCTAGCGTGTATGGAGGCCCTGAGTTCAATCCCAATACCACACAATGTACCAGGGACAGCTATGAATGATTGGACTCGACAGCTATAGATGATTGGACTTTTGGTGAAATGAAGACTCAAAAGACAATTTGGATGCAGAGGTGGCTGGGAGAGTCCTTGCAAGGCAACTTTGACCCTTTAGCTCTCACTACAGTATTTATTGAGTTGAAACAAAGATATTTAGAAGAGGGGCTAGGGCGGTGGCTCATCAGTTAATGGCACTTGCCTGGCATGCACAAGTATGCAAGCTCAAACCCCAGCACCATGTACACAACAAAGTCTTGGAGGGATGAAGCTACATGAAAAACTAAATTAAAAAATACAAAAAAAACCTAAATAAAATATTGTTTCTCTCTTTTAAAAAGATATTTAGAAATAACTTTCAAAGAACAAAGAGTTTCAGGTACTGGAGCAGTGGGTCAGCGGTTGCCTGGCATGTGCAAGTACATGGGTTCAAACCCCAGCACCCACATACACAACTAAGTGTCAGAGCAACGAAAGCCATGTGAAAAACTCAATAAAAATTGATTCTCTCTGTGTGTGTGTCTCTCTCTCTCACTGTCCTTCTGTCTTTATTAGAAAAAAAAAAAAGAACAAAGAGTTTCGATCTATTCAACCTAATCTTCAGCAAGAAAGGGTGCAGCTGCACTGGTGAGGAACTCTCTGAAAACAGGGTTATAAAACTGCTTTTGCTCCAGGAGACTGCCATGAGATCATCCTGGGGCCTCAGGTCGTATCTGCCACCCAATGTGCCATATATAGAGGATGGATTCTCTTCTTTCATCCCTGAGTCGCAGATCACACGCTAACCAGAAAGACTGGGAGGAAACAAAAGTCCTCCCACATCCCCCGCAGGCCTCTTAGGCAGGTGCCCCCGTACCACATATGTTTTTTTGTGGAGCACAGGGAATTTCAGCATGCAGTAACCGGCTTGTGAGCTGGGACGACCAACTGTGGACTCCTTCAATACACTTTCAGTGCCTGCTCTGAACTGGACGGTTTTCTGGGTTCTGTGACCAGAACAGTGACAAAAGAGACCAGACAGTAAGAATCTGTCATGTTGGGCTGGAGGTGTGGCTTGGTAGTTACTGCTTAGATAGCAGGCGTGAAGCCCTGGGTTCCATCCGCAGTACCAGGACAACAAAGGGAGGGAGAAATGCTCTGTGAATACATAACTGGCCTCTGCCATGCCAACAACTCTGGTGGTCAGTGTGTTCAGTGGAAGATACAATACTCATCAACAGCTTCTCCTGGGACTGCGAAACAGCCAGGAAACCTCTGTAAGCAGCCAGAGGTTTCCTGGCTGTAGCAGCTCTGCGTTCCCTCCTCCCTGAAAGTTACCCTTGGAAAAGGGTCGGGTTTGCATTGGAAAGTCACTGTGACAGCCACCCGCTGGCTGGTGCCATTTCAGAGAACCATATAGCTTGTAGTACAGGACAGTCAGCACCATGAGGTTTAAAAACAGACCAGGCTTGGTGCCACGCCTGCAATCCCAGCCATGCAGGAGGCTGAGGCGGGAGGACACAAGTTCCAGGCCAGCCTGGGCAACTTAGCAAGACACTGGCTCAAGACAAAAATAAAAGGGCAGGGGTGCTGCTCCATGGTGCAGCACCCCGGGTTCAGTCCCCGTACAAAACAGCAAAGCAAGCCAGCCCAGGCTCCCAGTCTCGGGTGTGGCTCAGTGACAGAGCACGTTCCCAGCAAGCACAAAGACTGTGGTCCATCACCAGAACTGCGGGGAAAAGCACTCCTTAAACCCTCCCCGTGCAGGACTGGACAGTGGCTCAGCGGCGGAGTGCTTGCCCGGCATGCATGAGGACCTGGGTTCAAACCCAGCACTATGGACACAAGTGGAGGACAAAAAAGAGAAGATGAAAATTCTCCCCTGTAGCCTCTGAGCTGGAGTGGGGCTCACCATGGGGATGATCTTCATTCAGTCCCATCTGCAAGTTACCTTGTTAAATGTGTGGAATTCATAAATGTCCTTAGAAAGAAGAGAAAAGAGAGGGAGATGTGATTACATTTCCCATAAGCTTCCTAAATCATTTTTTTTTAAGAGAGAGCGACAGGGCTGAAGCAGTGGCTCAGTGGTTACAGCCCTTGCCTGGCAAGCGCAAGGATGTGGGTTCAAACCCCAGCACCACGTACACAATCAAGTGTCAGAGAAGAAGCACTGAGCCAGGCACCAATGTGCATACCTGTAATCCCAGAAACTCAGGAGGTGTAGCTCAGTGGTAGCAGGCCCTTGTGTACAATCCCCAGTATGAAGCAACAAAACAAACCACCAAAAACAACAACTGGCACTGAGTGCATATGGGAAGCCCCAGAAGCAGCATTGGGATGTTGTACTACGTGCACTCATTCAGGATGTCTGCTACCCACAGGGCAAAGAAGAGGTGGAGTGTAGGCTGCTTGATGCACCAGCTCAGTGACATCCCTGGGACAGGTTTCCTGTTTCATCCCAAGGCCGTTGCCCCAGTAACTGCAGAGTCCGGAGCTTGCAGTGAATTGCAGTACATTGCCATAGTTGACTTGTGCTGCCTGTTCTCAGAGTGTGTTTAGGCCAGGCACAGTGACACATGCCTGTAACCTCAGCAAACCCAGAGGCTGAAGCAGGAGGATGGGAGAAGTTCAAGGACAGCCTCAGCAACTTAGTGAGCCCCTGTCTCAAAATAAAAAAAGGAAAGTAACTGGGAATATGGCTCAGTTGTTAAGCACCCCGGGTTCAATACCCAGGACCCCAAACAAACAAAATATCAACATGTGTTTGACCCCTGGACATCCCCCAAAATCCTTGTGAGGGCAAGAGTCATGGTTTGGATCTTCAATGTCCTCCAAAAGCTCATGTGTTGAATACTCCATCCCCCAAGCAGCAGACAGAGGTGGGCTTGAGCAGGGAGGGGACCTGGAGGGTTCTGACCTCATGGAGTCACAGCTTCCTGGGCTGCTGGGAGTGGGTGGAGAGTTTAGGAGGTGGGGCCTATTTGGAGGAAGAAGGTCATTGGGAGCAATGCCCTGAAAGGGCATAACTTGTCCCCAGCAGCCATGTGTTACCACTAGCTACCCACCATGATGTCCTGTCTCATCCTGGACCCAAAGTGACGGGACCACTCAGCCATGGGCTAGAGCCCTACAACCAGGGATACAATACTCCTTTCCACATGTTCTGTTACAGTAACAGAAAGCTGCATATTTGCAAGCCAATACTGAGAGGCTGTCCTACCTTCTGCTCTCTCCTACGTGTCTATGGGGCTGTCTAGCAGCTGTACTGTGAAGTATGGCTCAGAGGTTAGAGCGCCTGCTTGGCATGCGTGAGGACCCAGGTTCAAACCCCAGCACCATGTACACAATGAAGTGTCAGAGAAACAAAGGTCAGATGAAAAAAATAAAGCGATTCTCTCTCTCTCTCTCTCTCTCCCCCCCCCTTCTTTCTTAAAAAAAAAAAGAAAGGAAGGAAAAATAACAAAAGCAAGAAAAGGATAAATTTTTCAGGAGTTAAATATAGGAACATGACTGGGTTGTTGCTAGCATCTTGGCTTTATTTAGTTATTTGGTACCTGGGATTGAACCCAGAGGCATTTAACCACTAAGCACATCCCCAGTACCCCCACCTTCATTTTTGTAAAGAAAGAGGGAGGGAGAGAGAGAATCAGTTTTATTTTTTTCATCTGGCCTTTGTTTCGCCAACACTTAGTTGTGTACATAGTGCTGGGGTTTGAACTTGGATCCTTGCCCGTGCCAGGCAAGCACTCCAACTGCTGAGCCACCACTCTAGCTTTTCCCCAGCTCTTTTTTTTTTAATTAAAGAGAGAGGGACAGTGAGAAAGAAAGAGAGAAACAATTTTATTTAGCTTTTCATGTGGCCTTTGTTGCTCTGACTCTTTGTTGTGTACATGGTGCTAGGATTTGAACCTGCATACTCACATATTCCAGGCAAGCACCGTAACCACTGAGCCACCACTCCAGGTCCTCCCCAGCTCTTTTTATTTTGGATTTTTGACACAGGGTCTTGCTTAGTGCCTTGCTAAGTGCTGAGGTTGGCTTTGAATTTGCAACCCTCCTGCCTCAGCCTCCCAAGATGCTGCCTGGCTGGCATCTCAGCTTTAAATGATTGTAAATCACTTTTCAATGACCCTGGGCAGTCTCCACTCTAGGAAAAAATCCTATCCCCAGAAGCCTGCTGTGTTCTCTTTGCCCAGAGAGCCCTAGACAAGTGCTTCACGTGAACATCCTCTGTGGGACTTATTTTGTCTGTTTATGAAACTGTCACATCTCATTGGATTGCCTTAGGGCACAAGGAGCAAACCAGCAAGCTAAATAAAACAAAGTAGCAGGGGTGCTAGGGGTGTAGCTCAGTGGTAGACTCTTATAAATTGCAGTCTTCACCTGATCAGCTCTGCAGCTCGCTCCAGCCAGAGCTGGCCATCAATTCCAGAAACCAGAACACAGACTCCTGGGGGCAGAGGGCCTGCTGAGTGCGCAGCAGGAAGACCCTCGCCTAGGCCAACCTGTCTAGTATGAGAGACTTGAATGGCTCAGACTCTGCAGAAGTTAACCCTGAGTTACAGGGAGCAGTGGCCGAGGCCACTGGGCAATGCTCCTCTTTGACACCTAGCCTGCTGGTCAGCACTCTATTTGTCTGAGCCCAGTAGCAGCTGGCCCGTGGGCATGCACAGCTGGCCTTGTTGCTTCCTGGGGTTGCAGAGAACAAAAAGCAGCCCAGAGACTACAGTGGTGGCTCAGCAGTTGCAGTGCTTGCCTGGCATGCACAAGGACATGGATTCAAGCCCCAGCATCACGTACACAATAAAGTGCTGGAGCAGCAAAAGCCACATGAAAAACTGACTGGAGTTGACTCTCTTTTGCTCTCTCTCACTGTCGCCGTTTAGGAAACAAACAAACAAAAAACCCAGATGAAAAAATAAATAGAATTGATTCTGTCTCCCTCTCTTTAAAAAGAAAAAAGAAAAAGCAGTCCAGCAACATATTAAACAGACATCATCCTTCCTGAGTTCAGGGAGAGGCTGACCTTCTTCTCTTCCCTACTTGGTTCAGGCAGTATCTTCCCTTCGTGCACCCTGTGACAGGCTACCCTGGTCTCCCTGGTCCACCTTCACCTCTCACATCTACACACACAGCAGCCAAAATGATACACCTGAAATAGACCTCGGAGCCAGGCTCTGTGGCACAGCCTGTGATCCCAGCTACTCAGGAGGCTGAGGCAGGAGGAACCAAGTTCCAGGCCAGCCTCAGCAATATGAGACCCTGACTCAAAACGAAAAATAAAAAAACTAGACTGGGCCACAGCTCAGTGAAAAAGTGCTCCTAGGTTCCATCCTCAGTAGAACTCAAAAACAAAAACAAAAGGCCAAACCTTGTAGAGTACTTGCCTGGCATGCACAGGGTTCACTCTCTGTATTACAAAAGAACACAACAGAGCCAGGCACAGTGGCCCATGCCTATAATCCCTGCTACTCTGAAGGCTGAGTCAGGAGGGTCATCACTTCAAGGTCAGCCTGAGTAATTTAGCAGAGACCCTGTCTCAAAATAAATTAAAAAAAAGGACTAGGGTGTAGCTCAGTGTTAAAACACTTGCCTGGCATATACATACAAGGCCCTAGGTTCAGTGCCCAGCATTGAACAGGAAGACTTTAGCAGCCCTTGGCTCTAAGCCTTCCACAGCTCTCCAGCTTGGAAACAGTGAGGTCCGGAGGACAACACAGCGGTGTGCCCTCACCCTCAGCAGCCCGGGCCTCTCTCCACTGCTGCCCGCCTGCTCCTCCCATCAGGCCACCTTGACTTCCATTTATGAGCCACTAGCAGCCTCTCCTGTTCCATATCCTTTGCTCCTACAGCTTATTTTAGAGCAGACTCTGAACTCCCCTTCTAAAACAGTAAAGTTTATGTTATGTCTATTTCACAGCAATAATTTTTCTGTTGCTGGGCGTGGTGGTGCACAGCTATAATCCCAGCAACACAGGAGGCTGAGGCAGGTGGATTGAGAGTTCAAGGTCAGCCTGGACAATTTAGCAAGAACTTCAGCAATTTTTGCAAGACCCTGCCTCAAAATAATAAGGACCGGGGATGTAGCTCAATGGTAAAACACTCCCGAGTTCCCTCCCCAATACCCAAAAAGTAAAAAACAATTTGTGTTATTGTGAAGGGCTTCTTCACAGAGGCTGTCCACATGCTCCACCACTATGCAGCACACCAGCCCACATTTGTTTTCAGAGAGAGGTCTTGCATGTGCCTGACAGACAAGCACCACACCACTGAGCTAGCCTTTTAGAGACAGGATCTCTCTAAATTGCCTCAGCCTCCTGAGTCGCTGGAATTACAAGCATGTGCCACCACACCCATTCCCAGTCCTCTTTTATTTTTTATTTGGAGAGAGGGTGTCGCTAAATTGCCCAGACTGGCCTTCAACCTGCAGCCTCCTCCCTCAGCCTCTGAGTTGCTGGGGTTACAGGTGAGTGCACTTTACGCCTGGCTTGGGTTTGCTTCTTTGCCTTCCCTCAGCAGAACAGAGGCTCACCGAGAACAGGCACTGCCATTTTTCCTCTGCTGTGTCCCCAGCATCTAAGATACAAGTGCACAAGAAGTGATCACTCAAACTTCTGTTAAAGCAGTTCCAGCCAGGAGCGGTGGCCACGCCTGTAATCCCAGTGGCCCAGGACGCTGAGGCAGCAGGATCTCAAGTTCAAAGCCAGCCTCAGCAAGTTAGTGAGGCCCTGAGTAACTGAGACTTTGTCTCAAAATAAAAAATAAAAAGGGCTGTGATGTGGCTCAGTGGTTAAGAGCCCCTGGGTTCAATCCCTGGTACCAACAGAAAAAAGTAAAAAGCAGTTTCACAGAACACACAATCTTTTCTCTCCAGCTCCTCCATTCTCTGCAGCTGCCTTGGGGTCTCAACCCCCACCCCCAGCCAACTCTGCTTCAGAAGCTCCACGCTGGGCCTCCTCAGCAGTGCTTTCTGGGATTTGCGCTTCAGTACCAGCCCCAGCTGTGGGTGTCTGCCGGCCTTCTGTAACTCCAGCCCTTGCTTCTGACCTGGTCTCTTGTTCATTATACTGCATCCGAGAGGGGCCAGGCGTCGTTAGGGACATGGCACTGGAAATGTCCACTGTGCAGTGGGGACAAGGGCACAGCCTGCCGGCAGTACAAGCAGCAAAGGCACAGTCTTAGTCTTAAGGCCCTCTCTGGGAGGTGATGGCTGTCCAAATTTTACTGCGCTTCCTGGATCCCACAGCAGCAGACCCATCACTGATGGCTGAAAACCAATGATGGCCACAGACTGTGAGGGGCCAGGACAAGCCAGCCAGAGAACTTGTGACCTGGATCAAAGGCCCAGTAGCTGGCAAAAATGAAGAATACAAACAACGACAGATGCTGGAGGGGCTGTGGGAAAAGAGGAACACTGTTACACTGCTGGTGGGACTGCAAACTGGTTCAGCCACTATGGAAAGCTGTATGGAGAATCCTCAAAAAATTAAGGCTGGAACCACCTTATGACCCAGCTATCCCACTCCTGGGAATTTTCCCAAAAGACAGAATCAGCGTATTATAGCAATGTGGCTTCCTCAATGTTTATAGCAGCTCAATTTACTATAGCTAGACTATGGAACCAACCCAGATGCCCCTCACTTGACGAGTGGATACAAAAGCTTTGGTACATATATACTATGGAATACTACTCGGCCATTAGAGAGGATGATATTATGGCTTTTGAAATCAAATGGATGGAGATTGATAGAATTATGCTTAGTGAAGTCTCCCAATCTCAGAGACTCAAGAGCCGAATGGTTTCTTTCATCTGTTGATGCTAGAATTTATGGAGAAACAGTAGGGCAGATGGCTAACCTAACAAAACTTCAAATTGAATGACTTTCAGAGTAATAGGGGGATGGCTTTCTAGGATAATTGGGGGTGTAAGGAGGGGATGGGGACGGGGGTATATGAAGAACTCATAGGAGTCTGGAGATTGGGAAGATGGGGGAACCATCCCAGAAGCTGATGTCATTCCTCTACGAGCTACCCATTTAACACATGAGTTCTTCTGGGGGAAACTGCAACAGGTGAAACCCAAGGTGGTCATCCATGTTTTGGCATTACCCCTGGATAACAAAGTTTATATATATTGATTGCTACTGTTTTGATAATGTTTTCCCCCTCAACTGTATCTCTATATACTTCTAATAAAAAAAAAACTATACCCCCCAAAAAAATAAATAAAAACAAAGGCCCGGTAGCACAGTCCCCCTACTGTTCAGGAAAAGGACAAGTCTGTCCCCCAGGCACGAGGAGCTGACTGCTGGCCCTGAGCTGCACCTAGACATGAGCCAAAGAGGGTCCCATTCACTGAAAGCAGCCTGGGAGGCTGCCCACAGACCACAAGCCCTTCCTATCATGCCCCTCTTAGCAGTATCAAGCCATCCATCAGGGATCCTGAGCCAGCAGTTGATGCCCCACAGGTGTGGAGGAGGAATCCCAGGCACCTGGCCAGTGCTGACTCCCCAGTGGAGTGCACATGGACAGGCAGATTCCAGCTAAAACCAGCATAAGAGAAGGACTGGTGCATGGTGAGGAAACAAAGTCGGTCTGGGCCTGGAGACTACATCCAGCACCGGCCAACCCCCGCCCCCTCTCTTCCACTCAGCTGGACCAAACATGGCAGGATAGAGGTCCACATCAGCCCTGCACCTGCACTCAGCACCCCGTAGATGTCTTGGACCACAGTGCTGAGGAAGAACTTCATGGCGTCTGCTCTGCTGCTCCTGAGCCAATGGGCAAGAGACGCAAGGCGGGGGAAGGACCACTGGCATGACTGGCCCGTGTGAGGAAGGGGGTCCTGCCAAGCAGCTTTGGAGAGCAGGGTCTTCTCTGGGGGGTTCACATCAGGGTGGTCCCCACTGGGAGACAGGGTGGGTCTTAGTGACCATGGCCCTGTGCACGTGGCAGCCGTAAAGGCCCATCCAACCTGGGCAAAGTCAGAAGGGCTGCCACTCGCCTCTGGGACTCTCTCTGCTTTGGGCAGCCTGCCGCCACATCATGAGTGACTGAGAATGGTCCCCTGCCTTCCCTTGAGGGTGGCCCAGCCTCTCACTGGACCTGACCCTTGGAAACTGGAAATCGAGCGAGATAAGGAGTGCCCGTTCTGAGTTGCTAAGATGGTGGGTTTGGGAATCAATCCCCAGCACCCCTGCCCCCAAAAGTGGGATGCGAGAAGTGGTTTCCTAGGAAACATGTTCGGTTCAGAAAAACAAGATCTACAGAGATCCAGAGACATGGACTTGTTTACTCAGGCATTCCTCAAGTAGCATTTCTGTAGACACCATCTTAACACCAGACTAGTGTCAGGTCATAGACTTCCACCTGGCTTCAGCAGGCTGAGTTCCTGACATTATGGCCACAAATGCAGAGATCACATGGTGTGACAAGAGCTTCAGAGGCTGGGCAAGGGAGAGAGACCTGTTAAAAAACAGTTCACAGGGCTGGAGCAGTGGCTCAGTGGTTACGGCGCTTGCCTGGCATGTGCAAGTATTCGGGTTTGAGCCACAGCACCATGTACACATGAGGTGTTAGAGCAACAAAGGCCACATGAATAAAACTAATTTCTCTCTCTCACTGTCCCTCTCTGTTAAAAAAAAAAAAATATTAGAGGGGCTGGAGCGGTGGCTCAGCAGTTACGGTGCTTGCCTGGCATGCACAAGTACGCGAGTTCAAACCCCAGCACCACGTACACAACAAAGTCTCAGAGCAATGAAAGCCATGTGAAAAACTAAATAAAATTGATTCTCTCTGTCTCTCTCTCACTGTCCCCTTTTTCTTTAAAAAAAAAAAAAATTAGGGCTGGAGCGGTGGCTCGGTGGTTACGGCGCTTGCTCGGCAAGTGCAAGTACACGGGTTCAAACCCCAGCAACCCATGTATACAACTAAGTGTCAGAGCAATGAAAGCCATGTGAAAAACTCAATAAAAGTTGACTCTCTCTCACTTTCTCTCTTTAAAAAAAATATTAATAAGGAGGCATAGATTTTAAAATCAAACAGGCAAGACCCAAAAAATCAAACATTTTTTCCTGATTTTTTTGGATGCTGGACATTAAACCTAGGGGCGCTGTGCCACTGAGCAATCCCCAGCCCTTTTTAACTCAGAGACATGGTTTCGCTAAGTTGCTGAGGATGGCCTTCCACTTGTCATCTCTCAGCCTCCTGAGTGCTGGAATCACACTGTGCACCTGGCTTTCTTCCCAAATGTTCAACATCATTCCAGTTGTAGACAACTGGGGATCCATGAGCAGCCTGCTGGAAGCCCCTCAGCTTTGAGTTGACCCAGCCCAGGGCTCCTCCATGTCAAAACAGACCAAGGGCAGAGTAGAGGCAGAAGTGGGGACAGAGGCCCTCTCGGCTCACTGCTCCTTCCCACAGCCCCTCCCCTTTGACAGCCTCCACGCCTGGTGCCTCCTGACGTCAGGGTAGCAATCCACGGACCTGAGAAGGCCCTGACTCAGACCAGCTCACCTCAAGACTGCCTCTCCCAGACAGGAGGAACAAGGCAGCGCAGGGAAGCCACCCACACCTTCCAACCTGCAGAATTCAGCAGGCCGAGGCTGGGTAATGAAGAATTGCCCACGAGCAAAAAGCCAGGAAGCACAGCAAGAAATCAAGAGATGCACAAAGTGTCTGGGAGAAAGCAGAGAGCCATCCTGTCCAGCAGTGGGGCCTGAGGTGAAGTCCTGTGTGGCCTGGGACGTGGTCTCTGCTCTGCTGTGGCAGTGGTGGGACAGGAACAGCACCATTCCCCTCTCATCGCAGGGCCTAGGCCACAGCCTTTAGAGCAAAAGAGCTGGTGGTCTTTTCCCAAGCTCTTATTTCTTACGGAGTCCTCATGATAATTCCCGGATGTAAACAGCTTTCTGGCTCAAGAATTGCAACATTGATTGCATTTCATCTTTACAGCGCCCCTGCGGGAAGCCCAAGGCTGCTATTAGCCTGGCTTTGCAGATAATTATTATCCCCATTTTACTGGTGAGAAAATTGAGCTTGGAGAGCCAACGACTTGCTCAATGGTCTGGGAAGCACAGAACTCAGTGTCTTTCCCCAGAGGCTTCATTCTTTATCTTTTCTTTTTTAGTCCCAGGGATTAAAACCAGGGTGCTTAACTCTGAGCTGCATCCCCAGCACTTTTTGTTTATTTTGAGGCAGGGTCTAAGTTGTTCAGGATCTCAGCAAGTTTCTGAGGCTGGCTTTGAACATGTGATCCTCCTGCCTCAGCCTCCCTCGCTATCACCTCACACTGCTTCTGAATGAACTGCCAGGCAGCAGCCAGACTGCAGTAAGTTCATTTCAATCAGCATTAATAGGCTTCATCTTGTGCTTGCACCATATGCACTCAAATTCGCTGAGGCTTTGAGTCACAGTTCTCTAGACACAGGCATGAAGGCTGGGCTGTAAGAACCCTTTTGGACACGGCAAGGAGAACGAGGCAGGAAGGGGGAGCCAAGACCCTCTGACTGGGTCCATCTGGCCTTTTAGCCAGGGGAAGAAAATGGAGTGAGTGAGGAAATGGGGTAGATGGATTGAGTGTGAAGATCCCAAGAATAAGAGAGACAGCAGGAGAAGCAGTTGGTACTGGGAGTCAAGGTAGTCTTGGGCTTTCTCCACAGAGCAGGACGGAAACCCTGCCCCGGGAAGCACTATATACTGGCCAGCTGAAAGCAGGACCCTTGGTGCTTCAGGGCTGAGGGACAGGGTGGATGACCCTGGTGTCTGTGGTTCATGGTTCACAAGGCCAAGCCGTGCAGTGCAAGCCCAGGTGGTCAGACCAGCTCAGAGAGGGCCACCAACCTGAACTGTGTCTTTTTCTGAAAGTTGTCTTCTTTATCTGTAGAGATAGCAGAAATATTTTTTCACAAAATTGTGAACACCAAGTCAGACATGGAATCAGGCACTAGTCAACACTAAAATGCAGGTTGTTAGAATTATTCATTCTCAGCTGGAAATGCACAGACACATACAAGTCACTGTAACCTGCTGTTTACAGCAGGTCCGTCTGGGCTGGGCTTGCTCCTTGGGCTTCTCACTCTCCGCAGTCTAGACCAGGGTAGACCAACTCCTGGTGGTCCTCATTGCTCTACTGGGTGGCACTGACCGTTGCCTGGACCTAGGAATGCAGCCGCCCATCTGAGGAGGTGGAGTGGTGCCTCCGCATTTCCCATGAGCAGCAGTGGACTGGGGCAAAGCCCAGGCTGTGAGCCTGGCAGAGTGCCATGGTGACTACCAGGGCTGGAGTGGCTTCCAGAGGTGAGTCTCCAGGAGACAGCAGCCAAGCGGGTCTGAGGAGATGGTTATCCACGTGAAACCAAAGCTTGGCCAAACAAACATTCCACTCAATGCCCAAACCAGGAAGTGCTAAGTGCTTTCCTTTCTAAGAGCAGTTTCAAGTTTCTGGGCTTCCAGGGCTGAAAACAACTGTTCCCTTCCTGCACACACTGACCCTTGGCAGCTTGAGCCAGTGTTTCTCTGCCTCCCTCGGGTCAGTGAATGACTAACCTGTACCTGATCAGCGACTTTCGGCTTTGGGAAGACGTCTTCCTTCATTTCCAACATAGGGAATGCAGACCTGGGTGGAGCTCCACTCAAGAATTGGGCAGGCTAGGCTTCCCAGCCAGTGACTTCCCCCTCTCAGGAGGCTGAGGCAGGAGGATCACAAGTTCGAGGCCAGCCTCAGCCACTCTGCCAGACTGTCTAAACAAAAAATAAAAACTGCTGGAATATAACTGGGGTCAATCTCCAGTTTAAAAAAAAAAAGTTCGTCTGGGGTCTGCACAGCCCTCGCACACCACGACTGTATTCTTCAGGGGCCAGGGAAGCATTCTCAGCCCCTCACATTCGGCCAGCTAAGGGTAAGAGGGCACAAAGTGGCCCAAGCTAATACCCCGCGGAGGACCGAGCCACACCCCAAAGGGCACGAACTAAAGGCAGTAATGCAACTCAATCTGATAGGCCCTGGGAGCCGCGGCTTGCACTGGAGGGCGGGGCGTCCGGGTCCCCTGAGCCGCAGACCTCGACCCTGCGCAGTGCACGGCTCAGACGCCGGCTCGCGGTTGGACTAGGGTGCTTATTTCGTAGGCCCTCCAGAATGGTTAGGGAACCCCGGTCGGACTGGGGTGGCCATAGGCTGCCAGGAGGACCAGGTGACCTGACCGCGGACACACCCGTAGACGGCTCTCAGTCACGCACCACTATCGGAAAGTGCAAGCGCCCCAGGAGCCCTTCTGCGCAGGCGCCCCGAGGACTTCCACCCCCCCTCCCGCCAGTAGCACACCGCGCAGGCGCCTCGAGGTGCACTACTGCGCAGGCGTCCCCCCCCCCCCAAGCAGTACGCCGCGCAGGAGGTTTACTGCCGCGCAGGCGCCGCGAGGTTTACTACCGCGCAGGCGCCCGGAGGACTTTCCCAGCCAGCGGCGCACCGCGCAGGAGCGCCTGCCCGAACCATGGCTGCAGCGTTGTTGCTACTGCGCGCCCTCCGCCGAGGCCCCGGACCTGCTCACCAGCGACTGTGGGGCCCAGGCCTCCCCGCCGGGACCGTGAGCAGGTGGCCGTACCTGGACCGCAGGTTCCCGGTGGGTGCCGCCGAGGCTGGCGCCCGGGTCCTGCAGGTAACCAACTCCGCCGCGCCCCCGAGAGTGGCTGCGACCCTGGGCCTCGGCGGGATCCGTTCGTTCTTCCTCTTGCCTGGCGTTTAGAACGGGCCCTCCTGGGCGCTCTGACGGGGCTCGGCCTTCCGAGCCAGGGGGCTTGCCAAGGGCGCGCCCTGTGCGCTTGGCCTTGCGGCCCGCGGCGAATGGAACGGCGCCCCGCGGCGGGTCGTGTCCCCGCGGGAGCCCCTCCGCCTGCCTACGGGCGCGAAGCTGTAGGCGCCCCGAATACATACTGCGTTTGGGCTTTTAGATTTTCTGCCTGCACTGCTTATTCGTGTATTTATTTTTCAGAGTTTGCAATTGCGAATGCTAACCCCTACCTTTGAAGGCATCAGGGGATTGTTACTGAAACAGCATCTATTTCAAAATCCAGTCCGACTCTGGCATCTTTTAGGTGTGTATCTATTGCAACATGAGTGACTTGGTGGAGGTTGTGGCATTTGTGAATATACTTTCCTGCACAGCATAACCGTGTTTCCATGGTCCCATAAGAACGGACTGCAGTCGCCAACTTCCTGAAGCTTGATACTGAACACTGCTACTGTTGCCTTTGGCATTCGGTGTTAATAAGTCTTTACAGGGCTATAGCCTAGGAGCAATGGATGTGTAGTAGGTGCTGCCGTCTAGGCCTGTGCCTGTGTAAGTAGGACAAAATTGTTTAAGGAAGCCCCTCTCAGAATATGTCCTCGCAGTTCAATGACTTCACTCTGTTTGGATGATAGTGTTAGTCTGACATTGACAGAATAATCACCAAGACAACCTTTGGCCTCTATTTATTGTGAGCTCTATGCTCCATAGTTTTTGGATAATTCAAAATGAAGTTTTCAAAAGGGAAGTTTGAGATCCAAAAAGATAATTTTTGCTAAATTTATTTTGAGTTTTTTTTTTGTGTGTGTGTGTGTGTGTGTGTGTATTTTTTGGTAGGGGAAATTGAGGGGGGTGTTCATCCCTTTCTCTTTCTTTTTTCTTTTTTTTTTTTTTGAGATCTCACTAAGTTGCTCATACTGGCCTTGAACTTGAAATCCTCCTGCCAAGTTGTTGGGATTACAGGTGTGTGCCACCATGCCTACATTTTGTTTTTGTTTTTGAATTCTTCTCTTTGGCAGTAGTTGGCCTTCTTGGAAAAGGTTTTTCATGTTGTCTAGTCAGCTCTCAGAACATTTTAATAAGGAGCTACAAACTGGCTCCAAATGTTGTCTATTCAGAAGGTAACTAAAAACACCCTACAAATAATTTGCTCATAATTAGAGTGCACTGTTACGTGACACACTGTGACCTTCTGCAGGCTCTCTTCACCTTAGGTGTGAGGACCTAGAGGACTGAGGCTATAATTTCACTCTTCTCTTACTCAGCTGTAATGGAAAGTGAACTGGGTGAACTAGTGTTGATGGAGCAGCGAGGTGCCCACACATGGGCAGAAGGTTGCTGTGCCTACTGATTGGCTGCTGGTTATCTGTTCTAGTGGCTCTGAGACAGGAGGCACATGCCTCAGGATTCAGGTGGAAGTCAAGTGATCTGCTTGGTGCTTCTATTGATGTATTTGTGAAAAAGGTGCATGTCAGGTCATAGTTGTGATACACTCCCATTTATTCAGAACTTGGAAAAAACTAAGCCTTTGGTGCGGTGCGAAATGTTGGGCCAACCAGTCTGGGAGAGTGGCAGCAAAGTTGGTACTTTGTCACATGTGCCAAAGCCACTTAACGGTGTTCCTTTGTTTCAATTGATTTAGAGCAATGTAAGTGATTGTTATCCAACAAAACATGATATTTTCTCAAATTTACGTTCATGACATTTTTTTCTTTAAAGAAAGAGGGACAGTGAGAGAGAGAGAGAGAGAGAATCAATTTTTATTTAGTTTTTCACATAGCTTTCGTTGCTCAGACAGTTGTGTAGGTGATGCTGGGGTTTGAACCCACATACTTGCGCATGCTGGCCAAGTGCCACAAGTGCTGCAATCACTGAGCTACCGCTCCAGCCCTCCATGACTTTTTGATTTTGATGCTGGGAATAGAATCCAAGGCCTCACACGTGCTAAGCCCTACCACTGAGCTATACTCCCTTTTATTCCTTCTCATTAACCAATTTAAATAGCAAGGTATTTGACTTCATAAGTTGAAATAGTTCATTATTCTATTATTAGCAGATATTGTATTAGGAGTGATAGAAGGGAATATTTTATCTCAAAACTTATGGGCATGGGGCTGGAGCTCAGCGATTATGGCACTTGCCTGGCATGCGTGAGGTTCAAACCCCAGTACCACATACACAACTAACATAACTCCAACTTTGTTGGAGAAACAAAGTCCAGGTAAAAAAATAAAATTAATTCTCTCTCTTTAAAAAAAAAAAAAAAGAGGAGGCTGTAGCGGTGGCTCAACGGTTCTGGCACTTGCCCGGCATGTGGCAAGTATGTGAGTTCAGATCCCAGTACCACATACACAACGAAGTCTGGGAGCAACAAAGCTGCATGAAAAACTAAATAAAGGGGCTAGAGCAGTGGCTCAGCCATTATGGCGCTTGTCCATTATGCATGAGTACACAGGTTCAAACCCCAGCACCCACGTACACAACTAAGTGTCAGAGCATTAAAAGCCATGTGAAAAAAAACTCAATAAAAATTGATTCTCTCCCTCTCTCACTCCTCCTCTTTCACTAAAATTAAAAAAAAAAAAAGAAAAACTAAATGAAATTGTTTCTTTCTCTCACTCACTGTCCCTCTCTCTCTCAAAAAAAGTAGGGGTTGGGGATTTAGCTCAGTGACAGAGTGCTTGCCTAGCACGTGCAAAGCCCAGAGTTCAGTCTTCAGCCCTGAAAGAAAAAAAAGAAAAAATTTTTTTTTTCATTTGTGTTTTGTTTGTTTGTTTTTCTGACAATTGCATATGTGGTGCTGGGGATCTAACCCAGGTCCTCACGCATGCCAGGCAAGCGCTCCACTGCTGAGCCACGCTCCAGCCCCTCAGATGTTTTTTGGTGTGACTTGGTTATTTGAGAATGTATTGTTCTCTCATGGGTCTCCACGAGAGAAAATCTTGGTTAGATTCTTTCTTTATTGCTTGTAGGTGGTACTTACTATTTCAGGACTTCAAGGATGAAGCAGAAAAATAAAGACAATGATAAATCCAAGAGGAAGTCCCCTGAAGATGACGAAGGTATGCTGTCTGATGTTCTGAAATAATGGCTCCCTCTTGCTTGTCTTCACATATGTACTCTCCTCTTGGCAAAGTGAAGCCTGTTGTACGTGAATGGAGCCCAGGTACCTGTGCTTGCCAGCCCCTGTGCACACCTGCCCCCACTTCTGTCTCCAATTGCTGGATCCTTTGTGCATGTTCTTGAGATGCTTCCATGGATACCTGTGTCCCTGTGTTGCCTTCAGGAATACCTGAAGCCAGGCAGATTTCTGCATAGAAAGTGAATCTACTTGAGTTCCAGGGAAGGCCAGAAAGCCTTGGCTGAAACAGCCTTTAGACACCTGGTCAGTGCTGCCATGGTCCCTGGGCTTGGGAAGCAGGCCCCAGAAGAGAGTGGAGAGGAGAGGGCAGCATAGTGGGTAGGACAGACTGTGTACCAGCCAGTCCTGTCGCTGCCCTGGTCAACAAGCTCTCTGCCTTACTTGCAGAACCTAAGATATGCTGCTGCCTGACTTAGAGCTCACTCAGTAGTGTGAGCTGAGCGAAATAAAATGCTAAGTTTGGACCCAGTTTCTGAGATCTCTAGGTAAAGCTGAGTTTTTGCTTTTAGTTGTTTGGCACTAATAGTGATGGAAATTGTTGGTCCTTAGAAGTGATCAGTGTGTGCGCAGCACTGGGGTAAATAATTGACATGTCATTTCATTTAATTATGTTCTCAAAATAGAGTAAATTCTAGGAGATGGGACTATAGCTCAATGGTAGAGCACTTGCCTAGCATGCATGAAGCCCTGAATTTGATCCCCAGCACTGTAAAAAAACATGTAATAATAAAACAAATTCTAAATGGATAAATTATTAAGTTTTAAAAGCAAAACTGAAATAGTTAGAAGAACATATGAGGGCTATTTCCTTTTTCTTTTCTTTTCTTTTTTGGTACTAGGGATTGAACTCAAGGGTGCTGAAACACTGAGCCACATCCCCAGCCCTTTTTATTTATTTTTTTTTGAGACAGGGTCTTGCAAATTTGCTTAGGGCCTTGATAAATTGCTGAGACTGGCCTCAAACGTGCCATTGCCATCCTCCTGTCTCTGTCTAAACCTCCTGAATTGCTGAGATTATAGTTGTATACCATTATACCCGACTCATATCTTTTTCTTTCTTTGTTTTTATTTTTATTTTTTTTAATTTTTGGTACTCAGGCTTCAACTCAGGTGCACTGTACCACTGAGCTATACATCTCAACCCTTTTTACTTTTCAAAAACATTTTTTTTGAGAGGGACAGTGAGAGAGAAGAGAGAATTAATTTAGCTTTTCATGTGGCTTTCTTTGCTCTAATATTTCTTTGTATATGTGGTGCTGGGATTCAACAAGCAAGCACTGTAACAACTGAGCCACCACTCCAGCCCCCTTTTTACTTTTTATTTTGAGACAGAGCCTACCTGAATCCCTGAGTCTGGTTTGGAACCTGCCATCCTCCTGTCTCAGCCTCCCAAGTTGCTGAGATTACAGGCGGAGTACCACTGTACCTATCCTTAGATCACAAAATAAAGTTCATTCATGAAGGTATTTAATTGAAGAGGAGTAAGAGTTGGGATCATGCTGGGCACTATGGATTCAAGGCCAGCCTCAGTGACTTAGCTAAGCCATTTCTCAAAATAAAAAATTTAAAGCATAGCACCCCTGAATTCAATCCCCAGTTTAAAAAAAAAAAGGATTGGGATCCTGTAGTTTTCATCATCTCTTTGGCACATATTAGTACGTGTCTAGTGATATCGCTAAGCTTTTTTGTTTTTATTTTTTTAATTTTATTTATTTATTTTTAAATTTTTTGGGCTGGAGCGGTGGCTCAGCGGTTTCAGCGCTTACCTGGCAAGCACGAGGACCCGGGTTCAAATCCCAGCACCAAGTACACAACTAAGTGTTGGAACAACGAAGGCCATGTGAAAAACTCAATAAAGTTGTTTCTCTCTCTTTAAAAAAAAATTTTTTTTTTTGGTACTGGGTGGAATCTGTGGGCACTTTACCATATCCCCCTGGGAAAGCCTTTTCTAAGTTTTTTTCTGTTTTTTTTTTTTTGAGCATTTTCCCATAAGGCAAGTTCTTGTGGGGAGGTTTTTGTCATTTTGTACTGAGGATTGATCCCATGGGCATTCTGACAGGGTCTCAAAGTTCAGGCTGGCCTTAAACCTGTTATCCTCCTGCCTCACCACCCACGTTCTGGGATTATAGGCAGGCGCCACCACACTCAGCCATGGTTCTCCAAAGAAGTTACAGGGATGGAGACAGAGTCGGGGACTGCGGGGCTGGGAGGTTGTCAGGGGCTGGGATTTAGGGGAAGAGGGGTCCGCTAGGCTGCGGTGGTGGATGTAGGCACACATACCTGTGTCACAGTGAGTCATGCTCCTGAGTGAGCCTGAGGCTGGCTGTGAGAGGTGGCCACTGGAAGCAGCTGGACTGAGCCGACGGGGGTGGTTGGCTGTATCTTCCTCATGTGCATCTGCAGTGATCCCACAGCAAATGTCCTTGGGTTTCCAGGCGGCCATGAGAATGCCTGTGGCCATGGGGGGCCCTTGTCCTCATCTTCAGGGCTGCTTTCCAGGAGACTGGCAGGACTGGCACCATGGCCCTTGCTCACCAGGAAAGATTCTGAAGTTCAGCGTGTTGTCAGCTGTTCTTTAGGTGACCGGCACAGTGACCTGCTGGGCAGTTGACACCCTCCCAATAGCAGCTTTGGTAACAAGGCTTGCCAGTGGTCCTCAGAATGCTGTCCAGTGGATGTGCCTGATGATAGTTTAGGAGGCAGTGCACATCCTGAGGACCTCTTGGGGCAGCACTATATTGGAGATTCAGGCAGGAGTCTTGACCCCCCAGCTCTCTAAGCAAGATAATTATTAAGCCTCAATACATGTGTGGGAGGTGTGCAGGAAGGAAAATTCCTGGAGTGTTATTTTCAAGGACAAATGAACACACTGCAGGTGGGATGAACGACAGGGTGCCGTAGGCAGCTTAGTAGCTCTGTGACCTTTAGGAGGTTTGGAGAGAAGCTGAGGGCTTCATGGGAAAGGGTCTTCCAGGTGGAGGAAATCCCTTTTAGATCCAAAATGATTGAATGTTTGCTATTCAGAATCCCAGGGTCAGATTTTGTTCCATCTATACCTCAAAAAAACCTTTCTTTCCAGGCAGGTGCAGAGGTGCACACGTGTAATCACAGCTACTTAGGAGCCTGAGGCAGGAGGTTCACAAGTTCAAGGACAGGCTAGGTTACTTACTGAGACCCTATCTCAAAAAATGAAAAGTGCAAGCCAGGTGCAGCAGTGCACACCCGTAGTCCCAGCGACTCGGGAGGCTGAGGCAAGAGGACTGCAAGTTCTATGCCAGCCTGGGCACCTTACTTGAGGCCTTCAGCAACTCAGGGATATCCTGTCTCAAAATAAAAAAACATTTTTTAAAAAAGGGCTTGGGATATGGCTCTGATAAAATGCCTTTGGGTTCAATCCCCAATACAAAAAAGAAAAAAAATGCCAAGAATGTAGCTCAGAGGTGGAATGCTCCTGGGTTTAATCCCCAGTACCAGGCAAGCAGACAGCTTTCCAAGCCAGTCTTACACGTGTCTCTTGTGCAGATCATTCCTTACGACATCCTTGTCTCTAGTGCAAGCTTTCAGGATTTCATGCCTGCTCTACAGGTGCCCACGGGGTCTCCTAGGATTGTCTTCATGGGTTCAAGTATCAGAAGTAGAGTCAGTGAATTAAGGAAGCTAATTGTCTTCTGTGGCCCTTGACGCTGGCTGCCAGGTGGCCTGCAGGACTCTGCTGGTTTGACCCACCCCAGGGACATGCATGAGGTCTGTATCCTTGCAGGGCTTCATGATGGTGTCTCATGCTCTTGCGCAGTGTTTTTACTCACTGCTGGAAGAGACCTCTCTGGGTCCTCTGCCAGGGGTGTGCTCTGTCATCCCCCTCTGTGCCAGGTGAGGAGGGGAGACAGGCCAGAGAAGCCCTCCTGGGTAACCTCAGCCAGTTTAACCTAAGATCTCAGTAAGTTGTCATGGGGGCTTTAGAGACAGTGGGGCTTGAGCCGCTTCTCCCTGTGGCCCTCATAGCATGGAGTTCACCTTGATAGTCTCCCTGAGGAGTGAGAGACATGTCATGAGGTGGTGAGTTAGCATGTCCAGCTAATTATTATTTGAAAGAGGTTGGATTTTTGTTAAAAAAAAATCAGAAGAGGTGTTTATTGGAGACAAAATCCGAGCTATCGTTTTACTTTCATTAGAAATTTTTTATCTTGCTCAAAGTGCAAAATTTGGCTTTATCTAAAACCCATCATCATCTTTGTCTTTTTTTTTTTGGCAGTACCGGGCCTTGAACCCAAAGCCTTATGCATGCTAGGCATGCACTATGCCCCTAGACTGCATCCCCAGTCTAAGCCATGTCCTTTAAAAGTTATAGAGGTGCTTCACGTTCTACTTACAATGCTGTTGAGTTTGTAGAATTGGTTCAGATACCTTTCTTAAACTGGATGTGCAGGGTGATGTGGGTAGAGGGTTAAAATGGCTCTGTATCATCTGAGGTGGGAACCGTGCTTCCTTCCTCTGGGGTGACCTGAGACAGCATTTGTCTCAAGGAACTGTTGAAGACGGGCAGACATGCAGGGTCCCATAGGACATGAGGTTGCCCTTGGAAACTGGCTTCCCTAGAGAAGGGGTGTGGGGAGTAAGTCTCCCAGGAGGGCGTGCCACCTAGGCCCACCTGCAATGCCAAGCCTGACTTTCTGTGTTTGTCCAGAGGAGAGGAAAAGGAAAGAGCGGGAGGACCAGATGTACCGCGAGCGGCTGCGCACCTTGTTTGTCATCGCGGTTGTCATGAGCCTGCTGAACTCTCTTAGCACCAGTGGGGGCAACATTTCCTGGAACGACTTTGTCCACGAGATGCTGGCCAAAGGCGAGGTGCAGCGTGTGCAGGTGGTGCCTGAGAGCGACGTGGTGGAAGTCTACCTGCACCCTGGAGCTGTGGTGTTTGGGCGGCCTGTGAGTGAGGGTGCGGGTGCCTGCAGACCCAGAGACGTGCAGATTCCTCCTTCATTCAGCTCCCTCTCAGGCCGTGTTTAGATGACCTGAAATTAAATGTGCACATCCAGACATGTAAAGTAGAACTTGGAGTTTCTTCATAGTGGCTCTTTAAGATGCAGCATAAGAGAAGTGGTCAGAGGGGAGATTGACAGCAGAGGCAGCATTGTTAGCAAGGTCACAGGTAGGGGCGTGACACCTTGGCTAGATTAGCTCATTGCACTGGGACTAAGGAGATGAGACCCTGTGGGTGTCTGGGCATATGAGGTGTTGGCCAGGAAGTCAGAGGTCATGCAGGCACAGACGAGTTGAAGTGGCAGGGAATTCTCAAGAGGAAACATCTCATAGGCAGTTTGAGATGCAGCCTGGAAGTGGACAGTGGCAGGGGTGGGTGGTGCCCACTAGCTGCCCAACAGCTCTGCACCCTGAGTGTGGTAAGAGATGCAGATTGGTGGAAGCCAGGGCATCTGCTCTACTCCACCTCTAGCAGCCTGGCCCCATGGACGCCAACATGGCAAGTGCTGGGGAGACCATCCTGCTCCTATACCGAGGTTCCAGGCTGGCCTGGGAGGGATCCCCATGACCAAGCCTTGCACTTGGGACCCACAAAGGGTGTCTTTCCTGGGAAACTGGCTGCAGCATGGGATGGGCTGACACTGGCCGCCCTTACTCACCCCAGCCCCCCCACCCTATGTGTTGCCATCTCAAGAGTGCCACCTAGGTCCCTGTGCTGTCCTGCTTGTCCTGGCTTTTCCTGAGGCAGGGATGTTGTGTGTGCAGAAATGCCCTCCATAGTTATGGGAACAAGATTGCTGGCCTCCTGAGCCATATCATGCCCTCAGGGGTGCTTGCCAGGTTCAGGCTGCCTCTTGTGGAGGCCTCCTAGCTGCCCCCGGGAACTCTGCATACTCTCTGGCCTCCTTGCCAAACCCCTTGCCCCACACACCTGGTTCATTGTGTCATTCCTGGCCAGCTGGCAGCTCTCCTGTCTCTTCACAGCCTTAGTTAGTTAGGAATACTGGCTATTTTGATATAGAGAGTGAGAGAGAAAGAACCAATTTTGTTTATTTTTTTCATTTGGCCTTTGTTTCTTACTTGTGTATATGGTGCTACAGTTTGAACCCAGGTCCTTGCACATACCAGGCAAGCGCTCCAACCACTGAGCCACCGCTCCAGCCCCCATTTTAGAAAGTACAAGAAACCCAGACCAATGTGATGATAAATTCAGTGGACAGCCGGGGTCATGTAAATGCTTGGTGGATGCATGATTGTGTTAGACCTCTAGGCCATTCATTTACACCTTTATTTTGGTGGGAGCTAGGGATTGAACCCAGGGATACTGTACCACTGAGTTACATTTTCAGCCCTTTTTATTTTTTATTTTGAAACAGTCTCACCAAGTTACCCAGGCTGGCCTTGAACTTGTAATTCTACTCCTTCAACCCTCCTGAGTTGCTGGAGGCTCCACTATATTAACGTATAATATTGTGCCAGATTTGGATAAGTTATCTAGTGAAACAGCTCTTTTAAAGAGAAAATATTCAGAATAAGCTGGGCATGGTGGTACACACCTGTAATCCCAGCAACTCAGGAGGCTGAGACTGGAAGATTGCAAGTTCGAGGCCATCCTCAGCAACTTTGTGAGGCCCTAAGCAACTTAGTGAAACCTGTCTCAAAATAAAAAGGGGATATGATTCAATGGTTAAATGCCTTTGGATTCAATCCTTGGTACCAAAAAAAAAGTTTTCAGAATTTTTATGTTAGCAGTTTGGGGCACATGAGTAGGGGCAGCAGATGTCGCTTCCTGTTCTTGTCTTTATCCTGTGCTGGAGCCACCAGCTACCTCAGAGAGAACTGGGGAGTCTGTCCTCTCTCAGGACTGGTGGTCATCCCTGGCCAGGCTCAAATGTGAGCTCAATATGAAGAACTTAACTAGGAATACTAGTTGGGGGATTAATGTCAGGGAGACCAGTTTTGCAAAGTGGACAAGGGAGGTAGTCTTGGAATAGCTTCAGCCACAAACCTCTGTTGCTGCAGTGCCCTGAAGCATCTGTCTGTGGCCTGAGCAAGCGGTGGTGCCCTTCCTGGTCAGGCCTCAGGGACACCAGCATGGAGTCTCGTGTGGTTCCCTGTGTGTGCCTCTGGGCACACATCAGAGGCAGGGAGTGACTTGACAATGCAAGTGCTCCTCCCATTGTTTTGAAATTTTCTTCTTAAAGCAAAATATATCCATCAAAAAACATCACTTGAGGGGCTGGAGCGGTGGCTCGGTGGTTGTGGCACTTGCCCGGCATGCGCAAGTACACGTGTTCAAACCCTAGCAACCCATGTACACGGCTAAGTGTTGGAGCAATGAGGGCCATGTGAAAGACTCAATGAAAATTGATTGTCTCTCTCTCACTGTCCTTCTCTCTTTAAAAAAAATAAATAAATAAATAAAATAAAAATACATCACTTGAGTGGGGAGGGGCAAGAGTGGGAGAATAGTGTGGGATCTAGGGGTAAATCTAATTTAAGAATATATACATATCATATTGTTTCATTGGATGTGTTTTTGATTATACAATAACTAAATTTCTTAATCATAATAATAATGATAAAACATCACTGGAAGACAGGTATGGGGGCACATGGTTTAACCCCAGTGACTTGGGAGGCTGAGGCAGGAGGACCTCAAGTTTGAGGCCAGCCTGGGTAACAGCAAGCCTATGTCTCAAATAAAAAATAAAAAGGGCTGAGGGTTTAGCTCAATGTTAGCGCATCACCAGGACCAAAATATAAGTTAAAAACAAAAAGGGCCAGGATTGTAGCCAATGGTAGAACACCCCTGTATTCAGTCCCTAGTACCCAAACAAAAAGCAAAAAGTGTCCTCTGATTTCCATCCTACTCCAAACCCTGATGCTGTTCTGACAGGGCTGCAGGCACCCTTCCCTGGCCCGTTGCCCTCTCACAGTCCCCTCTGCTTTCTTCCCACAGAGGCTGGCCTTGATGTACCGAATGCAGGTTGCAAATATTGACAAGTTTGAAGAGAAGCTTCGAGCAGCTGAAGACGAGCTGAATATCGAGAGCAAGGACAGGATCCCAGTTTCCTATAAGCGTACAGGATTCTTTGGAAAGTATGTTGGTCGTCTTTGTTGACTTTTAAACTAAGACTGACTTGACTTTGTAGTGGGAGGAACAAGTTGGAGACAGAAGTCTCATGCTGGCTTTCCTGCAGCTAGCTGGAGCATGGGCTAGGGTTGAATTCAAGCAGAGTGAATGACGTGCGACTGGGAAGTGGGGAGGCCACTCTGGACTGTGCCTGAAGTGTTTCCTAACTCAGCGCATTGTATGGCTGCTTTCTTATACAGGCAGAAAAATGGAGCATAAAGGGTGGAATTGGGTGTGTTAAGCTTGACTTCTAGCTTTGAGAGAAAAGCAGACATGCATAGGCACTGGGGTCCTATCAGCGTGCGCAGCATCACTCACTCCATTTGGCAGTGTTGTTGGGACCAACAGCTGCCGAACCAGCATGTGCAGAGAGGTTTGCTGTGGGCCTCGTAATCTGATGAATGCAGGTGCCTGGCAACTTAGACTCTGTCTCAAAATATAAAATAAAAAGGGCTGGGGTATGGCTCAGGGATAGAGCACCCCGGGTTCAGTTCCCAGTACCAAGAAAGAGAAAGAACCTGGTCTAGTTGGGCATCGCCACGTGGGCAGTTAGGTGACAGGGGTCTCCAGCATTTGTACATTCAGTCTGACAACTTTGGAAATCTTGACAATGAGAGTGGGGCAAGCAGGAGACCCTCTTCACCACCTTTCGCCCTGCTCTTGGGTCTCAGGCTCAGGCCTTTCCTTTGAAACACCAACAGTGGGGGTCCTGGCTTTGTAAAGTGTGTCTCTGTTGCTTCAGTGACCCTCATATGCCCATAACTGCCCCTCTTTCTCACCCAGTGCCCTATATGCCCTGGGGATGACAGCGGTGGGCTTGGCCATCCTGTGGTACATTTTCCGTCTGGCTGGGATGACAGGAAGGGAAGGCGGATTCAGTGCTTTCGTAAGTTGTGCTGAGGAGAGCCTGCTGAGTAAGTCTCTGGGTGGTGCTGGTGTGCTTGCTGAGTCTTTTCCCATAACCAGCAAAATAAGGGTATAGTAGCAGTCATCCTGTGGCCGAGCATGCCGGAAGCCACAGTGCAGTGCTCCCTGTCCTGTGGGCTGAGGGGTTGCAGATCCTGAGATGTCCTCTGGTGCTGTGACACTTCAGAAGCCTCTGCTTGGGAGTCTGTCTTTCTTTCTTTTTCTTTTTTTTTTTTGCCTTTAAAAAAGAGAGGGACAGTGAGAGAGAGACAGAAGCAATTTTTATTTAGTTTTTCATGTGGCCTTCATTGCTCCAAGACTTCACTGTGTACGTGGTGCTGGGGTTTGAACTCGCTTACTCGCATATGCCGGCCAAGCGCCGTAACCGCTGAGCCACCACTCCAGCCCCTTTAGGGGTGTTTCTTAAGGAGTGTGCTCTCCCACCTGTGTCTCTGGAGTTTGGGCTGGGAGGTGGCCCTCCTGGGGGAGCATTGCCTGTCCCCATTGAGCCTGAGTACGTTTCTGGTCTGCAGGTGCGTGGTGTTCTGCTGTGGGGCTGAGCCACACATTGCTAGCCAGTTCTGTGGTGGCTGTGTTCTGAGGGCATGACTAATCTGCCTTGCAAGTCTTCCTGGAAGTAGGATCTGACTGTGGAAGATGTGTCTCATTAAGATCTTTCTCTGCATGTTCCAGAAGTTGACCAGTTAACATATCTCCAGTGATTTCCCCAATGCTAACTATTACTGCATCACTTTTATAATCAGAGAAAGAAATTACATAGTACTGGGAAAGATCTCATAGAGAAAAAAATCATTAATGGAAAAGGTGCTAAATTACCTAGTTGGCATAGGAGAATTTTTTTGGTTTGGTTTGGTATGTGTTTTTGATTTCTTTCATGGTACTGGGGATTGAACCCAGGTCCTTGTGCATGCTAGGTAAGTGCTCCACCTCTGAGCTACCACCCCTAACCTGGCAGAGGGCTGTCTTTCTCTCTCTCTCTCTCTCTCTTTTTTTTTTGTTTTTAATGAGAGAGGTAGACAGAGAGAGAGAGAGAATCAATTACATTTAATTTTTCATGTGTCTTTTGGTGCTCTGACACTTTTGTTGTATACATGATGCTGGGGTTTGAACCTGTACCCTCATGCATGCCAGGCAAGTGCTGAAACCACCAAGCCACCACCTCAGCCCCTCTGTCTTTTTCATTTTCAGAGCATGAGAGAGAGAAAGAGTTAATTTTTATCTTTTTTTTTCCAATCTATTTTTGTTTTTCCTCCACTTGGTTGTGTATGTGATGCTGGGTATTGAACCTGGGTGCTCAGGTCCTCCCGCACTCTACTGCTGAGCCATCCCTCCAGCCCAGAGGGGTCTTTAAAAGGCAAATTGCTAGACAGCTTTCTAACTGTTAACAAGGTGATTTGAAGACCCCAGCCCCACTCCGTGTGTCTGATGTGAATTGGGAAGTGGGCCAGCCCTGGGGGCTGTGGCAGGAAGGTCCACCTGGGATGGAGGCAGTGGGAGGTGGACTTCACATCTGCTCAGATGGACAGTAACTGCTGACCGCTCTGCTCCTGAGGGGTGTGGCGCTCCCTGCCCTTTGTTCTTTCTGTGCAGAATCAACTTAAAATGGCCCGTTTCACGGTTGTGGATGGGAAGACAGGGAAAGGAGTAAGCTTCAAAGATGTGGCAGGAATGCATGAAGCCAAGCTGGAAGTCCGAGAGTTTGTGGATTATCTGAAGGTGAGAGGCGCGTACGCGAGCCTGGTCCACCTTTCCCCTAGAAGGAAGCCTGGGGAAGCCATGGGCCGGGTGTTGCATGTGGGTGGTGGCCTCCCTGTCCCATTGGAACTCCACTCCCATGCACAGTGCCATCTTGGACCAGTTAGCTGTCCTGGACCCTGCTCATCATGAGGCTCAACTGGAGTCCTGCACACCTGCACACATCCCTTGAGCACCCTCTGTGCGACAGAGGCTTAGTGTCACATTGTCTGCTGCTCTCCAGAGCCCAGAGCGCTTTCTTCAGCTTGGTGCCAAGGTTCCGAAGGGTGCTCTGTTGCTTGGGCCGCCCGGCTGTGGGAAGACGCTGCTGGCCAAGGCAGTGGCCACTGAAGCCCAGGTGCCCTTCTTGGCAATGGCCGGCCCTGAGTTCGTGGAGGTCATTGGAGGTAGGTGTGGTTGGGGCCAAGGACACACCTGCTGACTGCAAGCCTGAGGTACTTGTTGCTGACAGCCTTTCTTGGTGGCTCAGTTGAGGAGCGGGTGTTAGAGTTAAGGAAGTCCTGTATCCCTGGGTGACATGGGAGGTCAGGTGGTCTAACACTTTTCACTTGTAGGCTGGGGAGGTGACCCACTGGCTTTGCCATGCCCAAGGAAGGGCCCTTCTGGTGGTGTATCTGCTATGGGGAGGCCTGGGTGGCCAGCTTTGCCCTTGTCCATTTCCAGTGCTCTCTGCATCCCCTCAGGCCTGGGTGCTGCCCGTGTGCGCAGCCTCTTCAAGGAAGCCCGTGCCCGAGCCCCCTGCATAGTGTACATTGACGAGATTGACGCCGTGGGCAAGAAGCGCTCCACCTCCATGTCTGGCTTCTCCAACACAGAGGAGGAGCAGACCCTCAATCAGCTGCTGGTTGAGATGGACGGTCAGTGCCCAGTGTGCCCCTCCTTGTCATGCACTCCAGGAAGAGACTGTCCTATCCTTCCAGAACGGGGGTTTTCTGGGTTGGTGGTGCTGGTCACGCACAGCATCTGGAATGGCACTGTGTGAAGTTTTGTTTCTCTTGGCTGTTGCCTGCCCATCTTGTGCTGGTGAAGACAGTGTCACTTAGCATCCTCTGGCTGATGGCATTGGCAGCTCATCAGTGGGGACCTGTCCATCTCCTTGCTGCCCTCCAGAAACCCAGCTCCTAGTCAGCAGCCAAGGAGGTGGTCCAGCAAGGCAGCCAGGGCCTTGAGCGTGGCTCCCTAGAGTGAGGCTGCCAGGACACTGGAGTGCTGCTTTGCAGCAAGGGGCACTGACTTGAAAGCAACTTCTGGACCAGCCTTGCGGGGTTTCATATCTCTGTAATAAAGACCCAGTGAGGGAGACATGGAATTGCTTTTCTTTTGGTACCAGGAGTTGAACCCAGGGGCCACATCCCAGCCCACCTGCCCGCCCTTCCTTCCTTCCATAAATAAAGGAGGGAGGGGCTGGAGCTCAGCGGTTCCAGTGCTTGCCTGGCATGTGCAAGGATGCGGGTTCAAACTCCAGCACCATATACACAACAAAGCCTTGGAGCAACAAAAGCCACATGAAAAACTAAATAAAATGGATTCTCTCTTTCTCTCTCACTGTCCCCTTCTCTTTAAAAAAAAATCATTTAAAAAATTAAAAATAAATAAAGGGGGAACAGTGAGAGAAAAAGAGAGAATCAGTTTAATTTAGTTTTTCATGTGGCTTTCATTGTTCCAATGCTTAGTTGCGTATGTGGTGCTGGAGTCTGAACCTAGGTCCTCGCACATGCTAGACAAGCTCTTTAACCACTGAGCCACCACTCCAGCCACCCTTTTATTTATTTATTTATTTTTAGTACTAGGGATTGAACCCAGCAGTACTTAACTACTGAGCTACATCCCTAGTCCTTTTTATTTTTTATTTTTAGACAGGGTTTCACTAAATTGCTGAGGCTGACTTCAAACCTGTGATCCTCCTGCCTCAGCCTCCCGAGCTGCTAGGATTACAGGCGTAGCCAATGTGCCCGGCCTGACTCTCTTGTATGGTTGTTCTAGGCACACTTGTTCAGGGCTCACGTATAAACACCCTAGACCCAGCAGCCACCTTCCACGCTAGCAGCAAGTGCTTGTGTGAGTCAAGCTTCCAGAGAACCGTTATCTTCAGAGGTGTGGGTGCAGTGGCTCAGGTCCTGAGATGGGGCTGTGAGAGCAGGTGCTGCCAGGGATGCTCCAGGGCACTCTGTCCCATGTCCTTCCAGGCAGCAGGTGCTGCTTGGCTCTGCTGCTGTGTCCACTCACCCTGGGGAAGGCGGACTGCTGGTCAGGCAGTGGCCATCCCTCATTGGGAAGGAGTTTGGACTGCTCTTTCTGCAGCACCCAGGTTGTCTCTTGTGGGGCATGGTGTAGCCTGACCAGCGTGTGGCACCACGTCTCTGGTGGCATGGCTTGGCTCTGGAGGTTGCTTGAGGACAGTGAGCAATTGGTTTCTTGAGGAATTCTAGAAGGCAGCTTGAGCTGCAGGCCTTGGGACCTCTGATAAGGTGGAGGGAGACAGAAGCTGAGTCATGCTGGCCCACCAAGGTCTTTCTCTCAGCTCTGGTGGTTGGAATATAGGGCCCTTTAGAAGCCCCAAGCAGAGGTAGACAGCTGTTGTGATGCTGACTGACACTAGGGCACAGCCCTTTGGAAGCCTCGAGGTGACTGGCTGGCCATTTGCACCTGGTGTAGGCCTTACTGAGATGAGGTGGAGTGCCTCAGGCCCCAGCAGACAGCCTCCTGGCAACCCTACACCAGGAGCCTCACACACATCTCCTTGGTTTGGGTAGTGAGGTTGAAGTGTGTTCCTCTTGTGATTCTGTGACCATGTGCTGCCCACATGTCCGCAGGCGACCATGAGGGACACGTGAACCCTTCCTGCATGGCTCTTGCCTAACTGAATGCATGGGGAGTCGGTCTCCTTGCCTTGTGTCTCACAGCTGAAGATAGGGCCCACTTTCCTCAGGCCTGGAGGATAGGACCTCAGAGCAGGACCTCTACCACCAAGACTGCTGCTCCCCCTGACTGCGTTCCTGCCTGCAGCCCGCTGGGCCAGCACCAGCAAGACCCTCTGTGTCTCACAGCTGTGCTCTGAGGCTCTGAGGCACATCTTTGTTGTCTCCTCCTGAAGACCCATTTATTGAAGTGCGGAAGAGGGAGCTAAATGGATGCCTTGCTGGTCCTGGGAAAAAACTCACCGAGGGAAAGAAATTCCAGCTTCGTAGGCCTCAGCACAAGTGGTTCCAGCATCTATGGGTTGCGAGCTGTGTGGCTGAGTCTAGGTGGAGAGCAGCAGCCCTTGGCCTGGTCCCTGAATGGCCACCTGGGGCCAGGCTTATGGGCATTACAGGACGTGCTCTCCTGCAGCCAGCGTGCAGGCCCCTGTGCTGGGAGATGGTCAGGATTGGAGTCCGATTCCACACGGCAGTCGCTGGAAAACCCCCACAGGGTTGGGGTCAGCTCCATGGTACAGCGTTGGTCTGTATACATGAGGCCCTGGCTTGATCCTCAGCACCTTCTAGAAAGAAAGACAATGCCAAAGTCTTGGATGTGGTTCTCCCAAGGCTGAAAGCCAAGCAGATCAGCACTGACCTTGCATTTGGAGCTGGATGTGAAATAAGCTGGAAGATACTGAGTTAGGACTCTCTTAGTTTACACAAAAGAAAGTAATAATTCATAAATGCTTTATAATGTCTGCTGTGGACTTTGTGACATCCAGGCAGCCTTGACACTCCTCCTGTGCCCTTGCATCCTTTGGAGCCCATACTTCTCACAGCAGCCCTGCCAGGCGGGTAAGACGGACATCTCATGAATGAGACAGGGGCTGCCACTCAGGTCACCAGCAGTGCTGCCGCCACCAGGTCTGACAGTGGCCGTGGGCCCAGGTGACTTCTGTGTATGGTGGGGGCTCCAGAGCATGTGCTCTAGGCAGCATCTCCGGCCTTGCTGGAAGCTGGTTGGCGATGCAGCTCCTGGCCCCCACCCGGCCATGGGGTCAAGTGTGCATGGAAAGGGGCTGATGTCCTCAAGCCTGGCAAGCTGAGAAGGGACCTGCTGTTTCATGCTCAAGTCCTGGTTGCAGAATTGTCCGGCTTGGTTTTGCTTTGGTAAAATCTTAACAGTTTAGGAAAAGCACTGGCTGAGAATTGCAGGCCTGTGTCAGGGCTGACACTGCTGCAACTCCCTGCAGCTGGGAGCCTGGGCACCAGTGGAGTGGGTAGAACAGGGTTCAAGGCTGAGAGAGCTGCAGAAGCATGCGTCTGCACTACTTGTGCCCTCCTGAGTTCCTGCTCACGGCTGTGATGGTAGAGGTCCCAGGAGACTGAGGGGGAGCCACTCTGGCTTTGCTGCTCTAGCTGACAGGTGCAGCCTGCTGCCACCCTGCCTGTCTTCTGCATGTGTACCAGCTGGCCCAGGTTGCCTCCAAATAAGGGCTAAGGCTGCAGCAGCAGGCCCAGCTCCAGAGGATCAGTGCTCCTCAGTGGGCTGGCACTGTCCTAGGTGCTAGGAAGAAGAGGTATCCCAGAACCCAGGAGGAGGGGAGCCCAGGTGTTTCTTAAGTGGCTATTTTCACTGTGGAGCTCTGGGATGGAGCTGGGCGTTCTAGGGCTGGTCCTTGTGAGGATGCCAGCAGGTGTCTCCTCCAGGGCTGGTCCTTGTGGGGAGTGCTTTCGGTGTCTCCTCACTATCTGCAGCTTGTCCTGTCGTTCTTTGTATAGGTGCTTTGAGCAGAAATTTCTTGTTTTGATGAAGTCCAGTTTGTTGTTCTTTTGTGGTTCTTCCTTTTGGTGTGAACGCTTTGTTATTCCTAGGTCCTAAAGGTTTTTTCATGGGTTTTTGCGTGTGTGTGTGTTTGCAGTGCGAGGGATCAAACCTAGGGTTCATGGGTGATAGTCATGTGAGCCTTTTTTCAGCTAAGGAGTTGAGTTATTGTACAAATGCATATGAAGTAACAATGTGGTATGTATATGTTCTGAAAACCAGAATTAGCCCCACATCACCCGTACCCCACATGTGAGTTAGTTTCTTTCTTTTTTTCCTAAAGAGAGGACAGAGAGAGAGAGAGAGAGAATTTTGTTGAGTTCTCTACATGGCCCTTGTTGCTCTGACGTTTAGTTGTGTACGTGGGTGCTGGGGTTTGAACCCGTGTTTTTGTGCATGCCAGGCAAGCGCCGTAACTGCCGAGCCACCACACCAGCCTCTCTTTTTTTTTTTTAAAGAGAGAGGGATGGTGAGAAGTGAGAGAGAAAGAGAGAAATCAATTTTTTATTCAGTTTCTCATGCGACTTTTGTTGCTCCTACACTTTGTTGTGTATGTGGTGCTGGGGTTTGAATGTGCATCCTTACACATGCCAGGCATGCACTGTAACCACTCAGCCACTACTCCAGCTCAACATGTGAGTTTCTTATAAAAGTTTTTTTGCATTTAAAACTTCTGTCCAAGTTGAATGCAGTGGCACAAGCTTGTAATCCCAGTGACTTAGGCTGGTTGGGAAGAGGCAGGAAGATTGCAAGTTGGAGGTCAGCCTCAGTAAGTTCGCAAAATAAAAATAAAAAAGACTGGGAATGTTGCTCAGTGGTTTAGTGCCCCTGGGTTCAGTTCCTGCTGCTGACAAATAAACATAAACATGGAAATATTTCACAAATTCTCTCTAATATACTAACTGGAACTGACAGGAAGTAAAATCATCTAATATAGGGTTCATCAAACTAAAGCCACAGGCCAAATTCGGCTCCTGCACTATTTTGTAAGGCTTTGAATCCCTGGATCCTTTTTCAAAATTTTCAGGGATTATAAAAACAAAATGAGCAAAACAAAGGATTTGCACAGAGACATAGGTGGCCAGTGGAGCATAAAGTACTAGCACACTGGCTCCTTACAGAAGAGCTAAGCCAGTCCCTGGCTAAAGGGTTCATTTTATTATTAAAACAAGGTTGGGGTGCTGGAGAGCTCCATGGTTGTGGCCCTTGCCTGGCATGTGCCAAGAATGCAGGTTCGAACCCCAGCACCATGTACACAACGAAGTGTTGGAGCAACAAAGGCCACATGAAAAACTAAATAAAAAATTGATTGTCTTTCTATTTATGTCCCTCTGTCTCTCTCTCTCTTTTTTTTTTTTAAGAGAGAGAGACAGTGAAAGAGCATCAGTTTTCATTCAGTTTTTCATGTGGTTCTCGTTGCTCCAACACTTAGTTGTGTACATGGTGTTCGGGTTCTAACCCACATCCTCACGTATGCCAGGCAGACGCCGTAACTGCTGAGCCACCACTCCAGCCCAGTGTCCCTCTCTCTTGAAAGACAACAACAACAACAACAACAACAAAAAAGTTGTGCTGGAGTTGTTTGCTCAGTGGTTAGAGCACTTACCTGGCATGTGCGAGGACCCAGGTTCAAACCCCAGCACTACATACATAACTAAGTGTCAGAAGAATAGAACCCAGATTAAAAAATAAATAAAAGTTGATTTTCCCCTCTCCCTCTTAAAAAAAAAACAAAACCCCACAGAAGGTGTGAAGGTGGCAGTAGGGACCATGTGTGAGTCTCCTGTCTACTCTCTCCTGAGTTCAAGAGTGAGCATCTGTGATGATCACAGATCCTGCCGTGTGTACTCCATGTCTTGCATTCTTAAGTCATGTCGTCAGTTGTGCCCTAAGCTTTTTTTTTTTTTTTTTTTAGGAGAGTGGGACAGTGAGAGAGAGGAAGAGACAATCAGACTTATTTAGATTTTCATGTGGGCTTCTTTGCTCCTACACTTAGTTATGATGTGGTGCTGGGGTTTGAACCCATGTCCTTGCACATGCCAAGTGAGCGCCGTAACTGTAATGGCTGAGCGATATATCACCTTTTTCATTCTGTTTTAAATTAATATTTTTTTAAGAGGGTTTTTTTTTTTTTAAATAGAATCAATTTTATTTAGTTCTTCATCTGGCCTTTGTTTCTCCAACACTTAGTTGTGTATGTGGTGATGCTGGGGTTCAAACCAGGGTCCTCACACATGCCAGGCAAGCACTCCAACCGCTGAGCAACCACTCCAGCCCACTTATCTTGATTTTCATCAAGAGCATGAGCTTAGGTTCCGATATGCTAGTGTCTAATTTTATTTTAATGTGTTTCCTCCATTGTTGATATAGAGCAATTTTCCAAAAATGTTAAATTCAATCCTGTTTATATAGAAATTTTAAAAAAATACACAGTAGTTCTTCTACTGTTCGGTTTTTGAAAATGGGAGAGTGAGTTTCTTGCAGCAGGGGTCTCTCCTGGTGGGCCCTGTGAGCAGCACCACCCATCTTGGCACATAGGGGCCGACAGTCCCCACCAGGGGTGTGCGGGGATGCTTCACGTGGGAGTCAGCCTCCATCCCTGGATGCCTGCCCTTGGGGTGGTCTGACTCAGCCTGCTTGCAGGGATCTTTGCGAGATTGGTGTGGGTTTTCTCGGGGTGCCACACTCCTTTTCCTTAAACCAGATAATGTGGAAAGGGTCAGTTTTGCAGCACACACGTACGGTTACCTGGACCCTTCTCCCACCAGGTGTGATTTGCATGGGGCTCTTGTCTTTGAGAACCTCTGGGAGTCCAACCATCTTCCCAAGCAGAGGTTCCCTTGCTTCTCAGCATCTTCTAGGCTGTGTTTATGTTTTAACTTGAACATGCATGTTACCTAACAGTTGTGCTCTCTTGTGAATTTCCATTGTTACTACATCGTTTCTCTTCTGAGTTTTTCTTATTGTTTACTAGGAGAAATAGTGCTTTGAGAGTTTTTGGTCGGTGGCTGCTGGCTGCTGGCTGCTTCTTTGGGCCTGTGTGAGGCAGCACACCATGCTGGGAAGCATGGGGGAGCTCTTGAGCAAGAGAGGCTCAAGAGAGGCAGCTGGCACGAGAGTTTTAGAGTGCACCTGTGGAGGGGTGCAGGGGAGCTGTGTGGAGGATGTGCCCTGTGGAGGAGTGCAGGGAGCTGTGTGGAGGATGCACCCTGTGAAGAGATGCGGGGGAGCTGTGGAGGATGCGCCCTGTGGAGGGGTGCAGGGGAGCTGTGTGGAGGATGCACCCTGTGTAGGGGTGCAGGGGAGCTGTGTGGAGGATGCGCCCTGTGGAGGAGTGCAGGGGAGCTGTGTGGAGGATGCACCCTGTG
>PVKS010005598.1:31752-84105 GCA_004027875.1 Aplodontia rufa | reverse complement strand
TGGTACATTTATACCATGGAATTCTACACAACAATTAGAAACAATGATATTGCAGCCTTTGAAGGTAAATGGAGGGCTATGGAAGAAATTATGCTGAGTAAAATCAGCTTAACCCAGAGAACCAAGGGTCGAATGTATCCAGTCATCTGTGGAGGCTGGAACTAGACCCTGGCCATTGAGAGAGGTGGTCTAATATCATGTGTTAAATCCAGATAAGGTGTAATGTTATACAACATAATACTTTTTTAGAGATATTGTGGGAAGGGGAAGGAAGTTGGATAAGGGTGGGTAATTGGAGGGGCACTCCTGGGGATAATTATAATATCCAGAATCTATACACATTTCCTATTATTTTGTTAAAAACTTGTATGGTTGTTCCATAATAAATCTCTCAATTAAAAAGTAAATAAATAAAAAAAGAACTGTGAATGAATGAACAAGAGCTACATGAGCAAACATCTAGCTCTGAAAGAACCCAAAATAAGTCATCAGAATTTTTAAGAATCTGATAGAATAAAACATCTATAATAAAAGAATAAACTGGTATAGAAAAGAATAGGGTAAACAATTCAATTCTAAGAATAAAACAACCATTAAAAGAAAAGTTTGTAACACATACTGAGAAACAAAATGGATATGGTAGCAGATCAAATAAACAGTCTGAATACTAAGATTGAGAAACTCTTCCAGAACAAATGATTAAGAAATGGAGATATAACAGATGAAAATAAAAATGAAGGCACGGAGGGCCTAACAGAGAATGGAAGGAAAGAAATAATCAAGGAACTAAAAGAAAACTTCCCAGAAGTGAATAAAGAACTAAATCATCAGATGAAAAGAGCTCATGAAGTGGAAAGCAGGAGGATGGGAGCTAAGATCTTTGCTGACATCACTGAACAGTCTTAAGAGCTAGGGACTGAGCACTGCTCAGCTTCTTGTTAGATAACTTAAATGAACTTCTATTTACTGTTTGTCTGGTTTCTGTTTATTTTGTTAAAAGCATACTTAACTGACATCCCATTTTTGATAGAAATATAGATTATAAAATCACAGAACTATCTTTAATAAGAAATGTTAAATACCCATATAAAGATAACTGTAAGAAAGAACCTAAGCAATTCAATTATCATGACAGTCCAATACTGCAAAGTAGTCAATACACCCCAAATTCAGTTTTAAATTCAATACAATTTCAATCAAATCCTAGTAGGATTTAAAAACAGAACCTCACAAGCTGATTCTAAATCTTATATGAAAAGGAAAATGTTCAAGAATAGCCAAAAAGAGCTGGAGCAGTAGCTTAGCAGTTGGAATCCTTGCCTGGCATGCACGAGGACCTGGGTTTGAATACCAGCATGACAAACTTGGCTAAGTGTTGGAGAAACAAAGCCCAGATGGGAAAACAAATAATAGCCAAGAAGCTTTTTTAAAAGATGCGTGAAGGGGCCGGAGAAGTGGCTCAGCGTGTTTACAGCACGTGCCTGGCATGCGTGAGTACGTGGGCTCAAACCCCAGTACCATGTATACAACCAAGTGTCCAAGCAACGAGGGCCATATGAAAGACTAAATAAAAATTGATTCTGTCTTTCTCTCTCTGTCCCTCTGTCTTAAAAAAAAATTTAAAAATTAAAAAATAAAAGATGAGTGGAGGTGGAGGGATGGAAAATGCCCTATCACATACCAAAACATATCATCAAGATCATAATAATGAAACAGGTGAGATTAGGGTCCAAGATTAGACAAAGAGATCAATGGAACATAATAGATATCCATACATAGATTCCTTATATATGAAAATAATTTTAATGGCAAAAATTATATTTCAAAATAGAGCAAAAAGACAATGCTTGACTAAGTAACCATTCTTAAGAAAACAGTTGTTTGACCACTCTCTACCTCGCATAATAAAAATAATTTTTAGATGGATTAAGAAAGTTAAAGCTTTCAAAACAAGCTATATAAACATTGGAAGAACATAAAGGAAAACATTTTAAGATTTGAAAACAAGATATAAAATTCAGAATCCATATAGAAGATTGAGAGAGCTGACCCTTTAAAAGTAGCTTATAAATTATAAATTAAAATGACAAATTTTTGTTACAAATAAAAGACAAGTGGCGGAAAATATTTGTAATGTATGTACAAAATAAAGGATTAATATCCAAATGCTTTTAGGAATTTTTCGAAACAATGTTAAAGAGAGTCTAATAGAAAATGGACTAAGGATATAACAGTTGATTCATAATATTATACATAATTTTTAAGCATATGAAAGAAAAAATATCCTATTTTTTGCCCATCAAGAGTGGCCCCAAAATATAGATAATATCTTTTGTTGATAGGGATGCAAATAAATAAGCACTGTCACACACTGTTGGACACTTGTAAAATGGTCAAGTCTTTGTGGAAAGAATTTGAAAATATCTAAAAAACTTTAAGATGTATATTTCTTTTGTCTCTCCAATTTTTCTACAAATGTATCCTGTAGAGAAATTTTCATATTTATATAAAGATGGATCTATAATGTTTGCTGAAATACTCTTTTAAATAGCAAAAAAATTGGATACAACCTATTTATGTCATAACAGGAGAAGAGACAAATAAATCAAAGTATTACAGAATAATATGTAGCCACCAAAAGAATGAAGAATATATCTGTATGTGCAGCCACCAAAAGAATGAAGGATATGTTTGTATGTGCTGAAGTGAACATACATCTGAAATGCAAAAAAAAAAAAAATCACATAAGACTTAGAACTTGATTTTACTAAGTAAAATAGTACATGTTGTTATATACATAAAATGTATAGAAAAGGAATAGAAAGCAAATCCATAAAACTGTAAACAATGGATGCACTGATAAAAGGGAGTGGGGGTGGTTAAAGTGAAGGCAGATTTTCATGTTTATTGTTTAATCTTCAATAAAGTTTGAATTTTTCCATTGATTCTACAGTTCTATATTGGCATAATGAAAATATTTAGGTGTTATAAAGACTTGTTTTGAAACTTACAGAATAACCATTATATGTGCATATCCACATATACATACGATAAACTTGGCATAACATTATTAAACGTCAAATTACTATTCAGTCTCTATTTAAAGAGTTCTTGTTGTTTTAAAAAAACATATAGCAGTTCATACCACTGTAATATACTCAAATTCAACGATGTATTCTGGCAAAACAAGGTCATGATCAAAGACAAACCATTTGCACTGCCGAAAGCCACAATCACAATTTCTTTGTCCCATAATAGAATCTAGAGTAAAAACAAAAACAACTAAAATGGTTTTCAAAATAAAACATAACTTTTCACCCTTATATAGATTAATAATAAGTTATTATCAATAACTTCCAAAGATTATATTAAAGTTTTTAAAAAATCTTCCCATTCCCCCAACCAACTTCTTAATTCTATAAATACTTAATATTATCATGTCACTACATTGACTGGGGATTAGTTTTATTCACATCCTGCTCCGTTTTATACATTTTTACTTTACTATTAAAAATATGGCCATATATTTTCCCCAAATGTATCATTCTAAATCTACCATTAAAAGTTAAAACTTTTATCCCTTGAAAACTAATACATATATTTATTTGTGCAAACATATTCACACATACAAACAGCTTTCCATACTCACAAGTTCTGTATCCACGGATTTAAGCTATTGCAGGTGAAAAATACTTTCAAAAAGGTGTCTGTACTAAACATGTACAGACTTTTTTTGTCATTATTCCCTAAACAACACAATATAACAGCTGTTTACATAGCATTTACATTGTATTAGGTATTATAAATAATACAATGATTATTTAAAGTACATAGGAAGAGTGCATAGTTTATTTGCAAATATCATGCCATTTTATTTCTTTATTTATTTTTTAGAGTGCTGTAGATTGAACTCAGGGCCTTTCCCATGTTAGGGAAATGCTCTGCCACAGAAAGCAGCCCACCATATAGCATTTTATATAAGGAACTTGAGCATTCATGGGTTTTGTTATCTGTGGGTGGGGATCCCAGATATAGGGATAACTATGTGCGTAGTGTGTATATACCCACAATACCACAATATATAATTAAATTTTTCAAAATGAAGTATGCACACAGAAAAATAAATGTCATTGAGATAGGGATTAGAAAAATTACTAGTAGATAGAAATAATTTTTTTAAAAAGTTTATAAATTTTGTTAGGTGAAAATTAAACTGTAAGCATGTGCATTAAATACAAAAGTTTTGCATTCAGAGAGATGAAGGCACATTTGTCATTATGGCAGACATACTTAGCAAATATTTTCGAGGAATGAACACTGAATTAACCATTGGATAGTTGGTTTGATTGACAGAATCTTGTTCCTGAGCCTGAACACTTTGGCCAAGAAAAACCTTTGTAATGAGGAGGATGCCTAAATATAAAATAAATAAATAAATAAATCACTTTTAACAAGAGTTCACTTTAATAATTTTCCAAAGTAACATACTTTATCAACCCCAGACCTGACTACATTTTAAAGGCAGCAATCCTGGTTATCTTGTTTGCTACTATATAGCACAAAGCAAATACTTGCTATGAAATAGGAGCTCAAGAAATATTTGCTGAATAAACAAAATGGTTATAAAAGAACCCTGTGATTACATCAAGCAAGGATTTGCAGAAAAGGAAGAAAAATACTCAATAATTTAGCAATGCTTTTTATTAAGTGGTTTAAAATAAGGTTTTTGTTGTTGTTACTGTTAACTGAGTAAAATTTCATCTCTGTCAAGTAACACCTGGAATATACCTTAATTCCTTGGAGGCACTAAATATGTATCTACTGAACAGATGAGCGTTCCTTTCCCCTTTAGATTCTATGACCCTTGGGATTCACTAAATACTAAGGATCCCTGAAAGTCAATGAATCTGAAAAAATAATTTCTAAAATATAAAACATTCAAATGTTCAAGTGTTTGTATTTGCACAAGATATGAAATGTAAACTGAGAGAACCTACTTGTTTTAGAAAACATGTTACAGAAAGATATAATAGTACATAACATGAGGGTTTTTTCTTTCTCTCTCTCTCTCTCTCACACACACACACACACACGCACGTGTGTGTGTGTGTGTGTGTGTGTGTTTATTACTGGACATTTAACCCAGGGGTGCTCTACCACTAAGCTACACCCCCAGACCTTCTTATTTTTATTTTGAGAGAGGGTCTCATTAAGTTACTGAGGTTGTCATTGAACTTGCAATCCTCCTGCCTCAGCCTCCTTCATAGCTGGAATTATAGGAGTGCACCACTTTGCCTGGCATCATGAGGTTTTCTTAAGATGGAAACAGAACAGCAATGGTTTTGTCAAGTAAGAAACTCTATCTTGATTCAGTAATCAGCTTAGATTTTTGATTATTATTAATTCAACGAAGGACTGCAAAATACACATAATTTAGTTCAACATGAATCACTTTACCAGAACTATAGTCTGGAATCCAAAATTTCACTTTTATAAAATTACGTAACTAATTTCTGACTATCCAATCTTCAGTAGGCTTCGTGGTTTAGATCAAAGTATAGGTACCCCTTATTCCCTTATCTAGTCTCCATATCATAATTTCTTTGGTACTACTCACTATTATTTCATGTTTGTAGACCTTCTGGTAATTGTAATTTTACATTTATGTATGTGATTGTTAATATTTGTAAGCATCATAAAGGAGAAATTATCCAGTTTTCATACACTGATTCCCTATCACCTACCAGTGTCGAGTATTCAATAAATATTTGTAGAAGTAAAAAAAGGATAGTGAAAGAGGGTGAGGCAAGAGAGAGATCATATCTGTGGGTAGACTCAGAAGTGTCCTGTGAATTGATATTTATATATTACATACATATTTAAGCTGCAAATAAAATAGATAACTGTGAATAAATTAAACTACCAAAATTCTTTCTTCTGTAAGACAACTTATAAAGCAATCCATACACTTCACAATTTGTCTTTAAATTAAAACCAGTTTTTTAAAATCATCTTACATTGTAATGATTTAACACATGAATAAATCATACCTTCTAGAGTGCTCTGATTATCATATATATAGGGCAAATTCTGCTTTCTCTTTCCTGTGACCTTGATATGTATATAGCATATACATGTTGAGGTTATTTTGTTGTTGTTCTTGTTGTTTTGTTTTTGGAACCAGGGATTGAACCCAGGAATGCTTAACCACCAAGTCACATTCTCAGCCAATTTTTATTTTGAAACAGGATCTCGCTAAGATGATGAGGCTGGCTTTGAACTTAACAATCCTCCTGCTTCAGCCTCCCAAGATTCCAGGATTAGACGTGTGCACCACCAGCTTGTTCGATTTAATTTTATGTTACAACATAATGAGCAAAAGCAGGTTCTGTAGAGTTTATGTGAGTTGGATTAAACATCTGAGTAACAAATGAATCTCTTCCTATTGATGCTAACACATAATACTCATTTATGAAGTATTTGCTGACGGTGTTGCTAAACTAGTGAATGAGAAAATTATGTATTACTACTTTGGAAATATGAAGATGGTTTGAAGAAAATCTCTTGTGTTGATATAAACAAGTATAAAAACTGTATGAAATAATGTGTTTGAAAACTTAGAACTTAGAGGTTCAGAGACACTCTATATTTGTATTACCATGTCTGAAGAGCTCATGGTCGAGAGTGTTTTTTTTCTCATCCTTGTACTTTTGTTGTAGAAACTCAATTCGGGGACATTCACACATACTTAGGCTATTAGCAAGAATAACGGCTTCTTTTCTCAGAGGCAGCTGCAAAGAAAAAAAACAATCAGTATTTTTTTACAAAATTGACAATACTTTGACTTCAATACAGATGGTTTATTATTTTATGTTTGTGTGTCCAGGCAAAGAAATCTACAGAAGCAGATAACCTCCAGGTTTTTCATTCTGCAAAATCATTTAAATATTTTAAATGATTTTAAATTTTAAATTTTAAAAATTTAAATTAATAGGTGTATTAAAAAGTGACAAAGTACAAAAATTGTTCCTGGAAAAGTAGCTAAGGTCAGGACTGACAGCACTGTGTGGTGTGGGGGGCGTGAGGGGACAACTTTCAATGAGTACTCCACTAGCAATCTTATTAACTCCAAAAAGAAAGTCCTGTGGGAATGAGATACTACATCAGTGAAAGTTTTATTTACAGCCTAATATTTTGGTCTAATAATCTGCATTGTTTTCCAGAGCAAAAGATTTCTTATTGTATTGTGCAAATGCATAGAAATTCTAGTTTGCATTATGACTGCCTTTATTTCTTAATTTGAAAGATGAGTTGTTTACCATGGGAAAAAAGTAGGGAACAGTATTTTACTAAGGGGAAATATGGCACTGAATTGTGTTTAGGAGAATCACAAGTACAGTGCATGCTACATTTGGAACATTTAGTTTATCCGTTAGTAGTTTCTTTTGTTTCTGGTTTCGTTTTTTAGCAACACTGGGTAATGAGCCCAGGATCTCACATTCTAGGCAAGTACCCAACCACCGTACTACACTAAAGTTTCTTCTGTACTCCAGCCAGCCCTCTGCCTTACAAAAACAGCCAAACTAAGCTAAATCTCTATTAAACTGCTTAATCAGCTATTAACTCAAAGACCATCTTGTAATAGCAGAACACATACATTTATGTTTACTCCTTGGGTGAATCTCATGGCATAGAAATCTAGCTCATCTGATCTTCTACATGCTACTCAGAGATGGTTCCCTTTTTTCTATGATCTTCACATTGAGAGGAACTGACATTTCAAGAAAGAAGGGCAGATCAGTCAACTTTAACCTCATGGTATTTTCATGTTTAGAGTTAAGATGAGTAAAAAAAAATAAACAATGATAGGATAAGAGCTGGACAGAAACAGTGTAATATGAATGCCAAAGGACAGTTTGAAAAAGATGAGAGAATGCAAGTGCAATCAATATTTCAAATGTTTTAGATAATGAGATAAAATACAAAGAAGTTCCATGTGCCAAACAGTGGTCCAGAAACTTTTAAAGGAAATTTTCATAATACTTTTTTTAATAAAGAGAGAGAGGGGGAGAGAGAAAGAGAGAGAGACAATCAACTTTAATTTTTCATCTGGTTTTTGTTGCTCCGACACTTAATTGTGTATGTAGTGCTGGGGTTTGAACCCAGGTCCTCGAGCATGCCAGGCAAGTGCAATACCACTGAGCCACTGCTCCAGCCCCTTAATGATACATTTTATTTAATCTAATATAACCAAAATATTATCATTTTAGCATGCAGTCAAAATTTTAGTCCTTTTTCTAAAATAAGTCTTAAAACTGGTATTTATTTTACACTTACTAGCACACTCAGTTTGGACTAGCCATATTTCTAACACTCAGTAGTCACATGTCAGTTCTAGTGGACACAGCAGCACAGAGAGTTATTGTGAAAATCAAAGTAGAAAGTTCATTTTATTTAGGAGATTCAGGATATAAACCACTCAGCACAGTCTGGTGGGTAAAAAACACACAGGAACTGTTAACTTTTATCTTTCCCCTACTCTCTGTGACAAGATGGTTTATAATTTTCAGAAGTGAATGTAAGTACTCTGCCTTCTAAGATTCTGAATTCCTCACCTCTTATTACCCTTCCAGAAAGTACAATGAGGGTACTCTATATCATCATCCTGCTGAAGGCACCACATCTCTGACCTGTGCTACTGCAACAGTTCCCCCACATAGTGACCCACCATCTGTTCCTACTCCATCCAATCTATTCTCCACTGAGGAGTCTGAATGAATTTTTTCATTGTGGCATACTATACACAAGATAAATACTTTATCATTATATATATATATATATATATATATATATATATATATTAAACATATAATTCTGTGGCATAGGTATATAATCTTATTGTACAACCACAAAATCATCTATTCATCTCCAGAATTTTTTCATTATCCCAAACTGAAACTCTATATTCATTAAACAATAAGTTTCTGTTCTCTCATCTCCCCTATCCCCTAGTAACCTCTGTTCCACCTTCTCTCTCTAGATTGGCTTATCCTAAGTAGTTCATATACATAGAATTATACATTATTTTTTCCATTGGTGTCCAGATTATTTTATGTAGCATAATGTTTTCAAGGTTCTTCCATATTGTAGCATTCTGTATTTTGATTATTTTTAGTTGAATATTTCATTGTCTGTGTATGCCACATTTATTTATCCATTCATCTGTGGACACACATTTGGGTTGTTTTTATTCTTTAACTATTTTAATAACAATACCATGAGCACTGGTGTATAAGGATCCAAGAACTTTTTAATGCATTATTACACTAAATTCTACCAACAAATCTGCAAAATAGATATCACTATTACCTACATTATAAAAATAGGAAGAAAAAGGTACAGAGAGGTGAAGTCATATAGCTGGTAAGTAGTAAGGCCAGAATTCAAATGCAGGAATATTATTATTTCATGTGTGCCATGATGTGAAAAGGGTTGGGAAGCACTGTTCTATGCCAGTGTGCTATAGCTGCTTCATCAAGAGGGTGGAGGACTGAGAAAAGTTGTTTGGATATTTTGGAGTTCAGGAGTAACTAGAGATAAAGTAGAATAAGCAGCAAGGTAGCAATAGTGAAGCAGGGAAAAAGAAATGGTGGCAGTAAAAGAAAAAAGGAACCAGGATAACCACTAGAAAATGCAGCAGAGTTAATTAAGGTAATAGATTATTTAAAGGATGGCGAGGACCCTGGGGAGTTTATAATAGACTGACGATTCACAATGGATTTATAGCCAATTAAAGAAGAAAATTTTAAAAATCATCAACAAAAGGATCACAATATAAAAAAAAGATGCCTAAAAAGATTAAGTAGAGTCAGGCAGATAAAATGATTAATGGACTGACTGTGCTATAATCCAAAGAGGAAAGGAAACAGCAGATTTTGCTGTATGTATGTATGAAAGGATTGGGAATCATGCTTAACTAGTGGCAGAGATGCACTCATTAGGAAGAAAGCATTGTTCTGACATTTTATGCTACCTTGCTAGTTTCACTCTCTTTGAATCCTTTTTCAAGTATTTGTAGCAGATGTTTTTTCTTCACCATAACTTCGGGATCAAAAACATAAAAAAGGCACTCCAACATCTTGCGATAGGTCCTTAAGAATAGTTGAAAAAGGAAAAAAAAAAAGGTTGAGAATTGATTTCACAAAAGCTTAGTCATGACAATCATATCGTGTATCTATGGGGATATATTCTGCTTACATTGGATGCTCCAGGATCATTATTAATACTTCTACCCATCTCAAAAGGAGACCCAATGTGGATACATTATGAGGTCATCCTTCCCATGGAAGATGCACTAAGAGGAAATGGTTACTAACAGGGTATATTCTCAATACTGTTAACTTTTATAACCAAGAATTTTAAAAAATAAAGTTAGACTTCTATAAAATTGTTCATTACAGAATTCAGCTTCTTACTCTGAATCATGTATGCTTTCGTGATCCAAAAACTTTTGAAATTTCTCTTCAAATTTTAGTCTCAGAATACGGTTGTTAACTTTAATGACACGTTTTACTTTTACTCCTGTAATACCATATGTTCTGAAGTCCCATGTACAGAAACGTGATAGAATTAATTCATAGCAGGAATTAAACCTATGTGAGGATACAAAATATATAAAGAAAATAACATATTTTCCTTAAAATGCTTAAGAACACAGTTACGTATAATAAAATTTATGGCTTTTATTTTGTGTTTTTTGCTAAGGATACATAATAATAGAGTAGACACACTTTGGTTCAAACTGGGCATACTGATTCAATCAATAAAATAGAGGCTTAATTTTGAAATATTATTTTTAAAAAGCTCTTTTGTTATTTATCTATATTTCTTCAAACTAAAAATCACATTAGTTTAGCAACTGTATCCTCCCTTCCTAAAACACTTTCTTTTGGGGTTCAATGACACACTTTCCTGTCTTTCCTCTTATTTGCTGTTCCTTCATAGTTTTCTTTGCTGTTTCTTTTCTAACAGACTTTTCTTCTTCTCTTTGATGCCTCAGCATGCTAAGTAAGCATGCTACCGCTGAGCTACATTCCCAGGACTCTGACAGACTTCTAAATATTGTGTTTCCCCAGGGACCCAGTATTTGACCTTTTTGTTTCCATACTCTCCCCAGGTAACTTCTTTTTATCCCTTGGTTTATATATATATATAATAATAAATTACAACATTTTATTTCTAACCCATTTGTCCCTACACAACTTAACTGGATATGACCAGACTTGAATATCCAGCTATCTACTTGATATGTCCACTCATGTATGTAATAGGCTCCTCCCATCTAGATATATGGCACAACCGTCTTACTCATACCTTAGGTAAAAACCACAGGAATGACCCTCATTTCTCCTCTTTACCAATATCTAATTCTTCTTCATATCTATTTGTCTCCATGTCTAAAATAACACGCTAAATATGATCCTCTTTCCTCATTACACTGTTACCATCCTAGTCCAAATCACCATTATCTGTCAGTTGGACTACTGAAATAACTTCCCAACCAGGGATATAGAAGTGAAAGAAGCAGTCTTTCATTTCTATCAGCTCTCCGTGAGCTTACATTCTAAGGTAAGTAGATAGAAAATGCAGTAAAGAAAATCATAAAGTAATTTATAAACTGTTAAGGGCTCTAAAGAAAGAGAGGCTTAAATGCAAAGAGAAAGATCAGCCTTAGGGAACATCTTTCAGATAAGACAGTCAATTTGAGAGCTAAAGGAAGAGGAAGAGGGGCCAGTTATGAGAAAAATCTCAAGAACAAGCATAAACTGGATGGCTTGTTATCTCTCTGCTTCCCTCACCTGGTCACTCATAAAATTATAATCCTGTTTTAAAGTAGCACTAGTTAAAGAAAAATTAAAAAATGGATTATTTTGACAGGAAGTAAGTGATCCTATATGGGATACATTTTGCCTTAAATGACATGTCGAGGTGCTCCCCTACATATTTAGGGCCTGAACGTAAGCACAAGCTGAAATCACAGAAGTGGACTTCCCTGAGGGTGGTCTCTCTCTGACCCTAATATCTGAGCCCTAGTCTACAGCATCTGCCTTTGTCACTAACAAGGACATTGCACCCAGGAACTGATCATCATTCCTCCCTTAAAGTTGAAAAATGATTTTCTCAAATCAAACTAATCCTAGAGGAGATCACAGTTTGGTAGAGGTGACAGATGTGAATAGTGTTCCAATTTGGCATGATGCCTGCTGACCAGTTCAAAGGTCTTGCTAAATAGCTACAGTATCATCTGTGCTGAGAAACCTGGGCCTAAATCAGTCAAGTCTCCCCTAAATAACACGTTTTAGGACCATTGACCCACTTAGTATACTCTTGCACTCTAGTAGAGCTATTCATGTGGTAGGCATTTATTATTTGTAGGTATCTTAATATGGCTCATGGATTCTCAAGAATTAGGGGAAGTGATGAATAGACAATACCCAGCTTCTAGTCTAGTCCTCCAGGAATGCAGGAACTAAGAATGGGCACAGAAAGCTCCATGAAGTATGCTCCTTTCATTGAGTTTTTTGTTTGTTTGTTTTGTTTGTTTTACCCAGAATTTCAGCAGTTGAGGAATGATAAAATAAGGGCGAGGGATGCAAAGGTATTCTGGGTGAAGTAGAGCAAAAGCATTTAATGGTATCGTGCACGCTCTAAGAATAGTGAAGCGCACAGCTTAGCTGACTCTAAAAGGTTTGAAAGGAGTGATGATAATTTAAAGACACTAATCCTCCACTGTAAGTGAAAGGTTTGAATGTAACTTGAAAGGTGACAGATAACTACAAAGGCTTTTGTTTGGTTTGGTTTTTAACAGGGTGTTTCTGTGTAAGAAGCATGCCAGCAAGGATCATATGAGAGAACATTTGGAATTCTTATTATTATTAACAAATTCTGATTAACAAATTCTGAAAACCAACTACATGCAGGCATTTGGTAAGGTATTGTAGCAAAAGTCTAGGTGGGAAGTTATGAAGACCTGTGTGTGGGTGACTTTGGTCACAATGGGCAAAAGCAACATTCTAGAGGACAGCCTGTGGTTCTTGGCACCTGTTTGGGTGTGGACATTGAGAGAAAGAAAGGAGTCAAGAATGGCTTCAGTGTTTGCTAAGCCTGAAAAACCAAGCAGATATGAAAACCAAGCTATCATGAAAACATAAAAAACTGAAAACTAAGGATTTTCCTATTATTTTGTCTAATCCTACCAGTAACCTTTCACAGTAATTTTTCTTATTTTACAGATGAGGTTCACATGAGTTAAAAAGTTGTTTCAAGATCATGCAGTTTGAACCTAGGTCTTGTGTCTCTAACTTCTTTAGGCATTATATTACTTCACAGCTGATTGCGTTTTGAATGTGCTGTGTTTGCCTTGCCAGTTGGACATACAGATAGAAATGTGTAATACTCAGGAATCTAGGAGAGAGGTTGTAGCTATAAATAATTTATGAAAGTGCAGAAGTAGAAAAGACTGGCAAGGGAAGGCATGAAAAGAAAATAGAAAATGTCTAAGTACAAAAACCAAGAGAGATGGAGTTATAATGAAGAACTGGTTAACAGTGCCAAATACTTCAGTGGTCAGGAGAGTGAGTGCCCCTCACCTCATTGGGTACCCAACGGGTATCCTCACTCATTGAAGACGGAAATTTGTAAGTATTCATACTGATATGCATCATTGACTAAGCTATTCAGTTATATGGAAAGATGCCTACAAACTTTGGCTAATATGCAAGTGATAGGGGCTGGGGCGGTAGCTTGGTGGTTATGGCGCTTGCCTGGCATGCGCGGCTACGTAAGTTCAAACCCCAGCACCATGTACACAACGAAGTATCCAAGGAATGAAAGTCATGTAAAAAACTGAATAAAGATTGCTTCTCTCTTTCTATCTCACTGTCCCCTCTTTCTTTAAAAAAAAAATATGCAAGTGATATATTCACTTAATAAATCTCGAATGCATATGTTTTTAAATGTTTGAAGCTGAATCTATTAAAATGCACTTCATAATCCTAGACAAGGGTTTAATAAATACTACTGACTTAAACTAATATCTTTTTTTAAAGAGAGAGAAAGAAAGAGTTATTTTTCATTTTTTTAATCTGGTTTTTGCTTTTCCTTCAGTGAGTTGTATATGTGGTGCTGGGGATCAAACTTGGGTTTGCCAGGCAAGTTCTACCACTGAGCTACCTCTTTGGCCCTTAAACCAATATCTTAATCCACCTAAAACAAAAAGTTGCACTGTCCTAGCTCCTTACAATAGTATAGCATATCTTTTTATATAGATAGATGAATTACTGAAAATCATTAAATACATAACATTGTACCAGAGACATAAAACTGAGTATCCATGAAGTGATTATGAAAACTTCAATTAATAATAATATATTGGGCTATGAATACATCCTTGTGTTTAATGTTATAACTTATAAAGCACAGGAAACATCACATTTTACCACCAACGAGCTCATAGTCACTTACATATTGTTTTGTGGTCCTTTAAAGTTATTTTTATTGTACTACACTGTACCTATCACCAGGTTGAAAGCTTCTCAAGCACAAGCACAGCATCTTTTATGTTTTGGCATCCCCACTTGATGAGTGTTGTCTGATATCAATGGGTAACTCAACTGGCAGTACATAGGTAAATAATTTGAACCTACAATGATAAAGCTACAATGGCAACAATCCATGCAACTAGCAAGTCTCTGTAAAGTAAGACTTTTTAAAAACTGAAAAATATAATAATTATATTTCATGAAAGAAATTAAGCTAATAAATAGTATGATATACAATCAGAAATGGCAAAGCTTTTTTTTTTTGCTAAAGTAATATAAGGTATTTTAATAGAAAACCTTTCTGTTTGAGTACTAGCTCAAAAAGTAATCAAGTGCTTTTTATTTGAACAACAATCCTTGACCTTAAAAATATTAATAAAGGAGAAACTAGTGCTTAAATAGAACAACTAGAAATGTAGCACTTAGCAATTTAAAGCACTTCAGTTGTTTTTTTTCTTAACATACATAAAAGATCAGACCTAAGGTGGCCAAGTTTATTGAATGCTTAAAATAAAAAACAGTCCTTGAAATTCTGCCCACACTTTTGATTATTTCCTTAAAATGGGTCAAAGTTATTCTTATTAAAACAAATAAACCACTGCCAATGCTTACCAAAATCCACCAAAGCTATTTATATTACTATCAGGCTATCAGACTGATATGATAAACTAAATGGCTTTTTATTCATTTTGTTTTTAATTTTTTTCACTAAAATCTGCTGGTTTTGTTAAGAGCTTACCTTGCAATAAGTTAAATGAAAGAAATGTATTATTATTATTAGTTTTAGAGAGAGAGGGAGAGAGAGAAAGAGAGAAAGAGAGAAACAATTTTGCTTTTTCATCTGGTGTTTGTTTCTCTAACACTTAGTTCTATATGTGGTGCTGAGGTTTGGACCTGGGTCATTGCACATGCCAGGCAAGTGCTCTAACTGGTGAGCCACCACTCCAGCCTGAAACATATTATTTTCAATAAACAATTATATTATTATTTCCTAAATTATTCTGCTTAGGTTGAGTGGATATAAATGGAAGACTGAAAAATTATTTGTACACCCTGCAGAAAGATACCATTTAGTTTTTGCACTTGAAAAAAATCACTTTCCATTTGTGGTATGAACACCTTTTATATTCTTGTACATAAAATCAAGTATTGTGCTTAAGCAAATGTGGTAACTGCCAGGCAAATTAATGCATAGATACAAAATATTTTAAACGGTCTCTTTCTGTCTTGGGAAGAGAGTCTCACTCTTTTCCACCAAAGTACCCCAAAGACCCTTGAGAAGGTTTCACTTACAAGAATAGTAAAACGTCATCTCTAACAGACAAAGCAGGAACTTTGTTTAAAGGAACCACCAAGAATCACATTTTTTTTTCCTAAAAAGTTTGCAAATTTTGCATTCCGCTTCATAAAAATCAGTATTTGTTTTGCCACTGACTTTGAATAAAATCATGCTACATGATACGCAAGTCCATTCTATAGTTTCACGTGCTTTCTGATGTAGCTCCACAAACTCAAGTTCTAGGGAGATTTTTAACTATTTTATAAGTTCCTCAGTTTTGAGAAAATGATTCCAGAAATATGAAAATCATAAAATATTTTTTCAAGAATTTCTTTTTCTTTTTTACTTTAAGGACCATTTCTAATTGTGCTCTCTAATTGAGACATGATCACTTTCTTGTTGCTGTCTTGGTTCTAAAGTGTAGATGCCTGATTTCTGCTTCTGTTTCTAGCGGTTCTCTTCATTTTTGTTTCTGTAGGCTTTTGACCTGAAATCCTGGTTTAAGCACATGCCTCACTCTAACACACAGTGTCCAAGCGCACCCTGACTATAGTCAGCTCTAAACAAATGGTTTCACTTTGACCATGAGCCTGCAGGGTTTTTTGCTAGGTAGCCTCCTCCTATGTTAGCAACCTGCTTGTTGGATTCAGAATACAAGGCAATATTTCACTCTAAAAACAAACAGCACAAACATATTTAAAACTAATACTTGACCATAAACTTTTTTTCCCTAAATTATGTTGTGATCTTTATTAAGGAAAATAAAGAAAAAGAGCAATGATATACTATTAGCGTGTCTTCAGTCTTGGCTCACAACAATAGCATAAACAGATAAGCATACAGGTGAGAAAATAGGTGTTTTGGTTTAGATAGGAGGGCTCCCCTAAAAGCTCATATGTGAGACAATGCAAGAAAGCTTAGAGGTAAAATGATTGTGTTAGAGGAGTTTCAATCTAATAGTGCATTAATCTGCTGACAGGGATTAACTTGGTGGTAACTGTAGGTACTGAAGTAGGTGCTTTGATGGGGGATGCCTTTGGAGTATATGTTTTGTCCTTGTTGAGCCAAGCTCTCTCTGCTTCCTTGTGGCCATGTCTGCCACCTCACTCTTCTGCCTGTGATGTCCAGCCTTACCTTAAACCCTGAGGAATGGAATCAGCCATCTATGAACTGAGACTTCTGAAACTGTAAGCTTCTCTTCTAAAACTGTTCTTGTCAGGTCTTTTAGCAGCAAAAAAGCTGACTAAAACAATAAGTTATTGCCAATTTTCAATTGCTGAATATTCTGCATAAGAAATGTTTTGAAAATGGGACATTTTAAAATTATAAATTGATTTTCTGGCTGGTGATCCTACATACTTAAAATTATTTTTAAAGTATTACTTAAATTTCAAACAGATTTACCAGTCATCAGATCGAGTGCCTTCTTCAAAGTGGATATTTCCCACAGTCTCCAACTCAATTAGCAAAAATGGGATCAATAAGCCATGACTTTTCTTCTTTTGTTTTACTTCAATACGATAAATTGCTTCAATTCTATTGAAGAAAAAATAGATACACAGCTATTGGAATTATTTAAAAATTTTAACATTAAAATTCATGATAGCTTTTTTAAACTGACGTTAAAATACACCAAATTTTTAAACTGATGTTAAAATACACAAATACTTTAAAATTATTAAAAATAATTTTTAAAAATTTTAATTTCTTTAATATTATTTTTGTGATTTCTTTTTTATTTTTAGTGAATTGTAGTTATACATAATATTAGGGATCATTTTGTCATATTCATTAATGCATATATCATGTTTACTCCATTTCAATCCCCAGTACTACTTCCTTCCCCTACTCTGTTGGCCTTCCTTCTATTTATTATGTTTAATTGATATATTATAGTAATATATAACTACATATATACAGATATGTTATGTGCATACATATAATTATATAGTTTTATATAAAATTGGAGTGCATCGTAGTATATTCATATATCACCTAGTATAATCTGATCAACCTCATTCTCCAGTTATTCCCTTTTACTCCTGGTTTTACTCTACTGATCTTCTATTTTGGCAAGATCCCCTCTTTATTCCTTTTTATCTTTAGCTTTCATATAGGAGAAAGCTTGGTGTTAATTAAACCAAGTCAAGAATTATTTCTGGCAATTAAAGTCACTTTGAACTTTCATTAGCCTCAGATTATGCCAAGGTGAGAAGAGTATTCTGGCTTTAACAACCTGCCTTTCAGATCTTAAACAAGTTATTTTCCCTTTTTATGCCCTGGTATTCTCAGTAAAATAGCAATACTGATGGCACATATATATTAAATAGTGTTTTGAGGATTATATATAGAACTCTTAGTAAAGAGTTTTAATACTACCATTAAAATTATTATAATGCAAACTAATTTGTTAGCAAATAAAACTTATTATCTTAGCAAATAAAAATGTGCAAAGTAAGAACTATAAACTAATAAGGACTATGTATGTGTTTTGCTAGGTCTCATCTATTTGGTGGGTTTCTGTACAAATAATGCTTTATTATTTTTAGTTTACAGCCACAAGAACATTTATGTGTTACACAGTCACTCAGAGAAAGCTCACTGTTCCTAATTAAAAGGTGCTTCTGCAAAAAACTATATGCCAGCATTGAACCCAAAATGCTTATATGTACAAGGAACCAGAACTAATTCTTTCCCATCTTCAAGAAGAGCACTGAACTCAACTGACGGACTTAAACATCCTCACTCTCATATTTCAAATCTGAACTAGATAATTCATGAAACATACTCATCTAGTTTTTTGTTCCAGAATGTTACCCTTTCATTCAAGGCATTTAGTTTGGTCAGTATCTTCTGTTGAAGACTTGGTTCTTCTGTGACAGTTTCACGAATTTTTGCTTTTTCAACTTCAGTCACTTTGTTATTGGATCTATCACTATGTCCTTTGCCAGATCCTCTGAGTTCAGCAAGTTCTCGTTCCAACTGTTGATAACACAGTACCAGAGAGCAAAATAAAAATAAAATACAGCAAAGGCAAAGTCTGAATTCAGATTAATTTTTTTAGTGAGATCTTGTAGGCAGTTATATTAACAAAGTAAAAATCTAGGTAATAAATAGGCCAAGCTGCATACAAGCATGCCAAACACATGATTTCAACTTCGGTGCAAGTTCAGTCAGCTAATTTCTCTTAAACAAATGATGACCTTGGATACTTGAAATATGACAGTCTCTCAACTGAAAATAAGCAAGAAATAATAAAGACAAAAATGAAAATAAATACTGGTTTTGGTGCAAATAAAAATTAAACTTGAAATTATGTAATTTTTAAAATGTCTCCTTTTCAATTTTCCAATGTTTTTTCAATTATGGTCTCTGGAAAAAAGGCTAACCACAAAAAAATACACAAAAGCTTGTGAACAGGGGTACACTTTTTTTCTTTTGCGTTAGTGTCCTATATAGCTCAAAACAGCAATGACATTTTTCCAGATTTTGATGTATTAGAGGTTTCTATTCATAATGGATCTTTTTGCATTAACTTGGATATGTAAAAACATTGCACTAAATATTATTTATCTTGATTACTGAGACTTTGGGGATTCCCTTAAATTTTGGGCCCAAGACAAGAACTTCATTTAACTCACTCTAATTCTAGCTTTGTAGGATTTCAGCATAAACTGTGCTGTACATAAAATAAAAAATAGAAATTTACTCATTACCTGTATTTCTTCACTAAAATAGCTATATCTATCTGTTAAAAACAAATTAGGCATATTTATAAAAGTGTGTATAGTCTACATACTCTATAGCTATTATTTTTATATTTGCAGATTTCATTAATATAGAACAAGCATCCTAAATCTGAAAATCTAAAATTCAAAATGCTCCAAAATCCTAAACTTTTTGACACATTTCAGATTTTAGATTTTCAGATCAGGGATGTACAGTAAAATCTATACAAATATTCCAAACTCTGAAACACTTTTGGTCCTGAGCATTTCAGATAGGGAACTCTCAACCTGTATGTGCATTTACATATGAAATGGAAAATATGACTTTCATACACTGGATTCCTACGGTATTTATTCAAATAATTTAAATTTTATTAATGTTTTACTTTAAGAATATTTTTCTGATTATAATAATTTAAAAATCTTATTTTAGGAAAAAACATTATTTAAAAGCCTAGGTTTTTAATGGATGTATATTATTCTACCTTAAAAATGACTTTTTTTCTCTTGTTAAACATTCAGGTTGGTTCCAAGTTGTTGTTATTAATAGTGCAGTGATGAATAGAGTGCTAGCAGTAGATTTACCAAGCAAGAAGCTATGAATATTCTTAGGCTGTTAAGATGTGTGATCAAAGTCTCAACCTCATCAGTGGTGTACTGTGTATCACATTCACCTTCACTAGCCTTCATAGTGTCATGTATTTATGCTTTGTACTTATGCATTTGTAAGTGAAATGGTTTCTTGATATCTTAATTAACACTTGGAAATTAATGGTTGGACTCTTCTTTCAAGTGCTTATTAGTCATTTTTTAATTTCTTTTGAATGCTACTGTATGTACTTTGCTCAATTTTTCTATTTGGATATTTATTTTTCATCTTATGAATACTTTTATATTAAGGATAAAATCCTTTTGTCCATCGTGTTTGTTGAAAACAATGTTTTTTCAGATTGTCATTTGTTGCTTCCTTCATTAAAAAAAAAAAGTTCTTAAGTACAAAATCTTTTTACTTTCTTGCATTTAATCTCCACTTTGTTCCATTGTGATTTCTATTTCTTTTTGGTAAGCTGAGATCAGTTAAAGATATTCATCTATATATTTATTCTTGAGGGTTTTTTTCATGATTTCATTTTTTACATTTAATACTTTTTTTCCCCACCAGCATTTGCTTTTTGTAAAGTGTAAACTAAGGACCCAGCTCCCCTACTCCCAATAGTTTGATTACTTTTATAATGCCATTTGTTGAACAATCTGTTTTTTTATACTTTTAAAAACACAGTGTTTTATATGTAAAACTTACTGCAAAAGGTTTTTTTTAGGCAAATAATCCTTAATTTGGGGGATCCATCTTAAAAAAGGAAATCTAACTTATTCTAAACAAAAGACACACATAATTTACTTGATGCGGCTTGATTTATTAAGCCACTTTGTTGTATGGCTTAATAGTATTCATAAAGGAATATCTTAGCATTGTAAATAAGAAAATGAATTTTGAGCACAGCTGGATGGTGTCTAATACAAATGCAGCTGAAATAAATATAACATATTTCTAACTCTCCGAATATTATTGAATCCTACAGTTTTTTAAAAATTGCACAATTACACAAGGTTATATCTTTTTTGAATTGCAGATTTCTAGGAACAGAATGCAGCTTAGTTAAGTACCTGAAATCAAAACATTTTTAGGGCAAACAACTTGAAATTAAACAATAATGATATATATATATATACATAACATTAATATACAATTTTGCTCTCTTATTTGACAGGTATAGTAAGATAGAGTCACTGACATTACTAAACCTTACATTTTTTTTCACAAAGCTGATTAGTTTTATTCGTTCTTCTGGCAACTTTTGTAATTTGCATTTTCTATCATTCAATTTTTCAAGGTCTTCATTAAGATGCCTCTGAACAGTTTTTATACGCATATTGTAGTACATTATTTTTTTCATTGCTGTGGTCTAAAAGCAAAAAGGAGAACAGAAAAAGAATAGCAGCAACAAATTATAGGTAATTATTAGTATAACGTTCTATATAACAGTTTGGAAGTTTTACTAACTCAATCACTAATAATGATAATAACAGCAGTGACAATGGCTTAGAGTTCTATATTTAAGTTTAATATTCAGAGTATAAAATTCCAAAGATTCTCTTTGTAGATAATATTTGTATGAGGTATATTCGCATTTATTTCCAGGATAACAACATGAAGAAACTATAGATAGAATTAAATTTATAAAATGGTATCATTTAGCAAATGAGACAGAACTATTAAAGAAAAACAATTACATTATTACTATTTTAGTAACTCAGAAAAAAACAGAATTATAAGCAAATGTAATATTACTCAATTCAATCTTTAAGATTGTGGCTAAGAAATTGGATTTAATTCCTTTTTCCAAATCTATAATGCACTACATGCATTCTTTTAGACCGAGAAAATTACTGAACTGTCAATCTAACCTGCTTGTCTTAAATTCCTTAATACCAGTGGATCATTATTATTAAGTTAAACATGGTAAGTTAATTAAATCCATAATTACAAAATGCTGCTGCAGAGTTACATTAGTCAAAAAGAACTGAGAAGAGCAAACTAATTAGATATGCCATAAAACTGGTTTTAACAAGGTTTTAACCATTTACCTGAAATAATGACGTTTCTCTTTACTGAGAAACCCACAGCTTAAATAAATTAGAAGACTAATGTAGTTTTAGACACATTTTCTACATCTGATGGCTCTTTTGTGGATTTATTTAGTATAGTATGTATAATCTAGATCTTGATAAAATTATTTGGCATAAAACACAAAATACAAATAAATATATGGCATGATGAGCTGGCCAAAAGAATTCTCTTTTCACGTGCATATAGGAAGTTCCGAAACTGAAATCACTAAACTCCTCTGCCAAAAATAAGGCATTCATAACTTAGGACAGGGGCTGGAGTGACTCAGCAGTTAATAACGCTTGCTGGCATGCATGAGGATCTAGGTTCCAACCTCCACACTACATACACAATTAAGAGTCAGAAAAACAAGACCCAGATGAAAAAATAAATAAAGGTGATTCTTTCTCCTTCTATCCTTCTCTCTCAAAAAAAAAATAACTTAGGAAAGATAAAAAAATTGTTTTAGTATGATAAGCTAATTTAAAATCCCTCATTCCAATCAGATTGACAAAGATAAAGAATATAAACAGTAACAAATGCCGGAGGGGTTGTGGGAAGATAGGAACACTAGCACACAATGTTGGAAGATCAGCAGACTGGTACAACTGCTCTGGAAAGCAGTGTAGAGATTTCTCAAAAAAATTAGGGATGGAACCACCACCATATGACCCAGCTATCCCTCTTCTGGGTATTTTCCCAGAGGAGTTAGAATCAGCACATTACAGTGACATAGCAAAATCAATGTTTGTAGGAGCTAAATTTACAATAGAAAAATTATGGAAATAACCCAGATGCCCCTCACTAGATAAATGGATCCAAAAGCTCTGATATATATATAAATACACACACACACATACACACACACAATGGAGTTCCACTCAGCTATTAGAAACAACGACATTATGGCCTTTGAAAGTAAATGCAAGGCAATGGAAGAAATTATGCTGAGCAAAATTAGCTAAACCTAGAAACTCAAGGGTCAAATATTTTCCCTCATTTGTGGAGGCTGGAGCAAAACCCAGGCTTTGGTGAAAGGTAGTCAAGCTCTACCCACCAAAGATATAGCAACACATAATCTAGGGGAAATATAGATATGTAAGGGATGTGGAGTGAGGAGAGAGGTAGTGGGGAGGGGAGAGGGTGGAATGATAGGGAGATAACCAACAATGCAACATACTCTTTACCACCCTCCTCCCCTCAAAGTTAAGTAATACTTATGCAATCATTTAATTCTGGAAAATTCACAATCTTATATATAAGGACATTTATAACTGTTAGGGGAGAAAACATAGAAGAATAAAGAGACTGGGATGTGGGCGATGAAGTGACTCTGGATTAAGATCCAATGTATATCATATTGTTACTTTATATGCATTTATGATTGTATAACAACTGAACTCCTTAATAAAATAAAATCCCTGGGTTGGAGAGGTAGCTCAGCAGTAAATGCTTGCCTGGCATGCATGAGGACCCAGTTCGATCCTCAGCACCACATACACAACTAAGTGAAGGTAAAACAAAAACCAGATGAAAAATAAAATTAACTCTCTCTCTCTTTTTCTGTCTTTAAAAAAATTTTTAAAAATCCCTGATAAAAATTAACTTAATTTCTGGGGTACAACTGAATTAGAAGAAAAGACTATAACTTAAGAAATAGCAAATAATGTTCCTTATTTTTATTTTGTATGTTTAGAGAAAATGAAAAATCTAATGAAAAATTCTTTAAGTCAGTTACAGCTAAAAAGAATTTCTAATGAATTCTTAAACCTAAAACAAAATGGAATAGAGAGAATTTATTTTGCCAGAAAAAAAAAATAACATGCCAAGTTAAATTTCATAAAACAACGTTTCAATATCATACTTCATAGACATATTTATTTTCATTATACTAAAACATTCATTATTGTTTCTATGAAACTCAAATTTAACTTGAATCCCTCCTATGTGAAAGACAAAAAACTTAGATTAAAAATATTACATTCAGGGGCTGGAGAGGTGGTTCAGCGGTTACAGCGCTTGCCTGGCATGCGCCAGTCCGTGGGTTCAAACCCCAGCACTGGGTACACAACAAAGTATCCCAGCAATGAAAGCAACATGAAAAACTAAATAAAATTAATTCTTTTAATAAATAAAAAAAATATTACATTTACATTGTTTAAAAATATTTTGAGTAAGCAACATATTCACATGTATCAAAAACAAATATATTAAAAGATATGAAGAAAATTGCACTTCCCACACCAGTTTCCCAGTTTCCAGTTGCCCATCTTTCATAGGTTATCACTGATTTTAGTTTGAATTTATCTTCCAAAGTTTCTTCTGGTCTTCAATTATAATTAAGAATGTACCTACATCTTTATATAGAAACATAAATTGTGATATTTTACTATTCCTAAGCTTTTTCAAAATCACTTTTGTGCACTACAACAGTAAAACACATCAGTCAGGAATTTCTGTTTAAGAGTATATATTAAGGGTTGGAGCAGTGGCTAGGCAGTTACTGCTCTTGCCCAGCATGCATGATTTCACAAATTCAAACCCTAGCACCATGTACACAATGAAGTCTCGGAGCAACGAAAGCCACATGAAAAACTAAATAAAAATTGTTTCTCTCTTTCTCTGTCTCTGTCTCTTTCTCTCTCTCTCTCCGCTGTCCCTCTCTCTTTAGAAAAGAAAAAGAGTATATATTCAGGTTTTGGAAAAGGAAGACTGTCTTGTGAACTATAAATATATAAAAATCAACTTTGTAGGATAAATATATGTAATTTGCTTATTTGTCTGGACTTTTAAGAATTGATACCAAGGGGCTGGAGCATTGGCTCAGTGGTTGGAGTGCTTGCTGGCATGCACAAAACCCAGGTTCAAACCCAAGCACCACACACACAAATGAGAAACATAGGCCAGATTTAAAAAAAAAAATAAGTGATTCTATCTTTCTGTCTCTCTCTCTCTCTCTCTTTACAAAAAGAAAAGAAAGAATAGATGCCAAGGTCATTTTCAAGAACTTTGGCATAAGCTTACCTGTTAAAACAGTAAAATTATCTTTACAAAATTAGTCTAATTATGACAAATTCAGTTACATGTTGTACTAAGACAAATTTGATCCCTTTGCTTCTTTGATGGCCAAAAACAATTAAAAATCAAACAGAAATATACTTAACCATAATTTCATAGCAATCATTTTTACAGAACCAAATCATTAAGATGTACTTTTATGCATATTAATTCATTGGATCCCTACAACAACCCTGTGGTGAAGGATAGATATTACTTTTTTCATCTTCACTTTAACATTTCAGAAAAGTGAAGCTTGGTGTGGCGAAGGGTCTACCTAAGTAACGGCAGGGATTCAGTTCAAGTCTTCTGATTTGACTCCTGGTTGTCATCATGGTAGGTTCTGACTTTACTTGCCACTTGTAGTATATACAAACTACTTCACAGTTATGGGTAAAAATCTGAAGAACCAACAGTACTCTGTTGAAGAGTGCTACAACAGAGAACAGCTACAACTTGTCATCTTATTAATGGTAACAGAGCAAGCATTTTAGAAATACATATCAAAACCAAAAATTAAAAATACTTTGAGCAGTTTTATTATATATCGTATTTTTGCCTTAAAAGGAAGGATAACTATTTTATATTAGGAAAACAGAAAAAGGATGATGTAATTTAAGACAAGATGTCAGAAACAATTCCTTAATTTGTTTTTTAAACTCCTGACATAAGACTAATCCAAATTATAAGAACTTCGGTCTCATAGAAACTGAGGTAGGCTCTTAGAAGAACCTCTCCCTCTTAGGTTCCTACTCATCTCACCAACCTTTAATACCCAAATGATACACGCTCCATCCACATCACTTCCTTGTGATTCATGCGGTCAACAACTTTAAGTACCATCTTTCTTCTTGCAATTCTCATATTTATATCTCCAATCTGGGAAGCTCTCTTAAATAGCAGAAATGGCTAAGTTCCTCTTAACAAGGAGCTGTGGTTAACATATTAAGTTATTTTCTGTGCAAATCACAAATTATTGATTCTGCAATCAAAAAATTGCAGAACTGAATGTTGACGTTCATAAGTCTGCAACGGCTACCTTTGCAGAACTCTAGACTTCTGCTATATGTCATCGAAGCATCACTTGCTCTGAACATTGTTTTCATGGTATAAAATTACAGGTGTGAAAATATAAAGAAAAGCTAATAAAAAAAATCAGACCCATATATCCAACCATTTTGAATACATCCCCTTAGATTTTCAAAGACTGTTCAAACTTTACACATCTAAAATTAAATAGTGATTCTTCTTCCTAAATCTACTTCTTCCATATTCTTCCTTTTTTCATCACAGCTCCCTCTAAATTGTTCAGGCTTATAAATTCGTATTATTTTCTACTTCTTTCGTCTGCACCTAACAGCCAAATAACTCATGAGCAAATCCAGATGGGTTGCACCTTATAACTACTAATAGACTCTCACTACTTTTTACATAGTCTTCTACTACCTCCCCTGTATCAAAACATCCACACTTCTCATCTAAGTTACACATCTCTCATCTAAGGAACAATTTTTTACTACTTTATTCTTTTTATTAAAATCCATTATCCATGGCTTATCTTGTCCCTCCTCTGCTCAAATATATCCAGTGGCTCCTATCACACACAAAAGTAAAAGCCAAAGTACTTGCAATGTTCTACAGATACTTACATGATTCTGACCCCTACCACACCTATCTTTATCCCTTATTCTTCTTTCCCTGATGTACCCAACTCCAACCATATGCCCTCTTAGTTGTCCTTGAAATGTGAGGGGCAGTCGCCTCATTAGGGGTTTTGTACTTACTGATCCCTAAAAAAGCTCTTCACCAGATATTCACATGATTTGCTCCCTCACTTGTTTTAGGTTTTGCTCAAATATTGCCTTATAGGCACATTCTTTCCTCATAATTTTATAATAAAAGAGCCCATACCCCTTTCTCTGCCCTTATCAACAACCCCTTTTCATTCACCCTTGCTTTATATTTCTCTATAGCATTTATAAGCATCTGACATACCAGTTATCTATTCATTTAGTGCCTATTATCTGCCTTTTTCACTAGATTATAAGCTCCAAGAAAACAGGGATTGATTTGCTTATTCTGAATCTCTAGTTTTATAAACTATGACTGGAATATAATAGGCATTAAATATTTGTTAGATAAATAAGCCACTCAACTAATTTTGTGAAGCATGTTTGCTCTGCTCACCTTTATAGAATCTCTTCTTGCTAAAAAAAAAATTACAGAGATACTATAAATTTCAAAAATATGGTTATGAAATTTTGTTGTTTTTCTTTTTTAAGAATTGTTGGGGAAAACATTCCTCCCTGGGCCTCCAATGACTTTGATCATCTGCTGGTACACAAGGATACTAGCCTTTTGCTCAGTACTGCAAAACAATTCACTTGTTAGATTGAAAATGGAGAAGAGATTAATCTCAATGTTAGAATAAAAGCAAAAAGAGGGGAACTTGAGAACCAATCTTTGGGCTAGCAAGAGAGGAGAAATAAGACAAATGGATAAAGACATTCTTTATCTATATTGAGATGATGCACATTCTAGATACTCAAAATCAATTTATGATCAACTAAATAAATAATTGGAGCAAGGAGAGTGGCATTGGACTAAAAGTAAAGACAGAAAAATGCTATAGAAAGACTAGTAATAAGCATAGAGAATTCCCATGAATGTGGCATGAAATGATGGATCCCCTGGTGACATGTGAAAAGTCCCCGAAGGTATACTGCTAGCTACAGCCCAGGAACTACATTCTTCATGATTTCAAAGGTGTGATGGCAGAGTATGGAGATCCACTTCCACTTTCAGGGAATCTCAAACCATCTTTAATTAGATTAAAATCTATGTAATTTTTGGTATACTATCTATCAACCATGGATACTTTTTAATTTTTACATGTAATATTTATTTACATTTTAGTTTTTTATATATAGCAACAGTTCAGTTAATGTTAACACTAACAATGTTTTAAATTTCCTTCTTTTAATTTTTTATAGAGAACCAAGGGTCGAAAGTCTTCACTCATCTGTGGAGGCTGGAACTAGACCCTGGACATTGAGAAAGGTGGTCTATTATTATGTGTTAAATACGGATACAGTGTAATGTTATACAACCTAATACATTTTTAGAGATGTTTTGGAAAGGGGAGGGGAGGGATAAGGGTGGGTAATTGGGGGGGCACTCTTGGAGGTAAATCTAATCTTCAGAATCTATATACATTTTATATTATTTCATTAAAAACTTATATGATTTTCAACAAATCAATTTCTTAATAAAACAAGAAAAAAAATACAATGTTTCTAAATTATCTCACCTTCCAGTATAGTCATCAAATTCTAGTATTAATGTATTATTTGTATGCTTTTATGTGAAACCTCTTATTTACTGGGTAACAGAAGAATTAGAGAAAAGAAATGATGAGACAGAAAGAAGTAGTTAATTAATCAAACTTAAGCAGATACTTGATTATGAATATACTTACATCTGCCAGTTCCTTGATTTGCTTAGCTGACACATCAAATGTGTCCAGTCTTTGAAGGCAAGGCAAGTGATACAATACATGTGTAGAATAATTACACAGCAGACAAACTGGGTTGGTTTTATATTGAGGATCATTCAGACACAAATCCTTTAAGCGAGGCAGCCTGGTTAAGTTAGTGAGGTCCTAAAACAAGAGTAATGATAATGTTCAATTAATTAATTATGAATGTCCATTTCTAAAGGAGGCATTTGAACCCTTGAGTTCATTTAATCAAATTAAATGCATTCTAGCTACATAAACACTTTTAAATGATTTAGATGACTAAAATGTTCTCTTGTAAAAAACATGTTAAATTCCTGAAGATCAATAACCAACATCAGACTTTATACAACTATGTATTTTCTATAATTTCTAAACCATGCAATCCAACTTAAACCTTGGAGCCATCACACAAACTTATTTATTCATTAGGACAATGCTGCCACTTCTGCACAGTTCCTTTTGCTAACAATTGTCCCAAGGTTTCCTATATGTCTCAGCTTCCTTTACCCCTATGTCCTACACTTACCACCTAGAAACAGCGCTCTCCATCTTCCTTGATACCAGATCCACCATACTTACCAAAGGATAGGGGAGCCCATTCTGTTACACAATCATCATGGAATTCTTGATTTATCATTGTTTTGTTTGTTCTGCTTTTTCCATAAACGCCCCTTCTACCTAATATGGTCAACTAAAATCTAGTTTTCTTTGAGGGCTTCCTCACAATTTATGGAGGGATGAAGGATTAATCATATACTCCCAGATCAATATTTCTCCTTAACTTCTTTCACACTGATACTTTAAATCATTGTTTATACTTTCCTTTTTTTTTTTTTTTGTCATCTGGCCTTTGCTTCAGTCTTGCCTCTACCTGTTTAAATCCTAACATTTTATGTTTTGATTTTAACTACTTATAGTTTTCAGAATGTGCCAGATCCTATTTTGTCTTTAGACTTTTACTCATATGCTGCTCACTTTGAGTCAATTGAACTTCATCCCAACTTCACATATTAATCTGTCTAGACCCACTCCAGTTGCCATCATCTTTGGGAGCCTTATTTCATCCCCCAAGGTTGGGGCAAATGCTCCTCCTATGAGCTCTTTTAGCCAGTTGGTTTAGTTTTGCTATAGAATTTATTAATTCGTATGGCTTATTCCTTGTGAACCCAGCAAGTCATATGCCAAGGGTCTATATGGGTTTTGACACTCAGTCTACAGTCTAAGAATAGTATTTACATTTTTAAAGTGCTGTACAAAAAATAAAGAAGGATGTGCATCAGAAGGCTATCTGTGATCCAAAAACCTAAAATGTTTTCTATCTGGCCTTCTACAGAAAAAGTGTACTTAACCACTGAGACGAACTCTTTGAAAGCAGAGGTTGTATCTTAATGTTGCATTCACAATACTTAGCACTTAGAACACAACAGGCACTAAATACATATGTAAAGTGAATCTATTATTTTCTACTAGCCTCTAAGTCATCCTTACACCTTCCTATTTCTAGGATGCTGCCTGAGGTAGGAGGGTACTAGGGTCATGTCAAACTTGAAAAGATGCAATGCTAGTTATATAATCAGAATCAGAGTGAAGGGAAATCGAAGGAAGAACCATGAGGTATTAGTTCTGAAGATAAACTACAAATGGAGTGGGAAGGAGGGAATAAAGTTAGGTTGGTAGAATAAAGAGTAAGACATGGTCAGGTTACCAATATATGCCCAAACTCTCTCTAGATAAGTGAGAATATGGTTCATTGGCCTGACCTGAGACTAGGACTGGGCCCATAATTGAGTGGGACTAAATACAATTATTCTAAAAGGTAGAGTTATGGATACAGTTATGTACACAATTATTTGGTTCAATTCTTCAGGGGCAAGGAAGGTAAACCATCTGGCATCCCAAGAAATAAACATCCCCTTTGATTACTACGTGGCAATGTTGCTTTTGACCATCACTTTGGGTTAGGAGATAATGAGTGTGAACTCAGAAATCCTACAGAAGAACACTGCACCTACATTCAAAAGTCAGGTGCCACTGGAGTCCATAAAGGCACAAAAAGTCTCTAAAAATTAGTGCTGTGGTGCCTGGTATGAATGGAAGGTGGGCACAGAAGTTATTCCATCACCACCAGGATAGTATCTTTTTAGGATGGTATAAAAGGTTAGAGATGAAAATCGAGGATAACAGTGTTTTGGAAACATTCCTAATATTAGGATAGTAAAGTTCCTGTGAATCACATTCAATATGATAAGTAGCCATCATTATCATGCATAGTCTTTCTAATATTCTGTCATACAATGAATGTTCACAATAGTCCTATTTTATCACCATTTTTAAAATGAAGGCATTGAAATACAACAGGTTAATATAAAGTAAAATAGCAATAAAGCAATAAGACAGCACATCTATTACTGAGCCCTTATTATGGGGTAGTCACTATTCTAGGAGCTTTACATTGTTATTTCACCTAAACTTCATGTTACAACTGTATTATGCAACATCTGGTATGGTCAGGGCTGGAACTAACAGATCTTTCTGCTTACTCAGCTTGTGCTTATAAGTACCAGAAGGCTGCATGACAAACCACAGTAATACAAACCTCTTGGTTTCTTGGCAGGGCAATCACATATCCTCCCAGCATTCTGCACTTATCTCCTTTAGCCTCAATCCCATGAGTGTCTCCCTTGCCCTGTTCCAGTCACACAAGACTTCTTGTTCCTTGAACTGGCCATTCTCACCACTTAGGGCCCTCATCCATGTTCTAGCATTTGGCTTAAATGCTCTCCCTCAGCAACTCCTGCTCAGATTTCACATATTAACTTAAACATTACTCCTCTTGAAGAACGTCTTATCCTGACTGCACAAACAAGGCTAGATCACTTTTTTTTTTAAAGAGAGAGGGATGTGAGAGAGAGAAAGAGAATCAATTTTATTTAATTTGTCATCTGGATTTCACTGCTCTGACACTTAGGTGTGTATGTGGTATTGGGGTTCAAACCCAGGTTCTCGTGTCTGCCAGGCAATCACCGTAACCATTGAGACACCTAGATCACTTTTTTTATATGTTGCCACACACTCTAAATTTATCTTTCACAAGCTCTCTTTGATATCTTTTATAATTTCAACATATTTAAGCCTAAAGCTTTATTCATATTTTACATTGTTTTGTTGGATTAGATTCCTAAAAGTGGAATTGATAGGTCAAAGGACAGAAACCTTTTTAAAGGACTTGGAATATAATATATAATTTCTAGAAAGTCTACCAATTTAAACAACTACCAACATCATATGAATGTCACTCTTACCCTAATCTTCCTAGCATAGAGTAGTATGTTTATTTAAAAGTTGGCTATTTAAAATATGATCAGTTTATAGTTACATGTTTCAATTTGTATTCTATTCATTCTCAGTGAGACTTAAAATTCTTTTATGAATTTAATAGTCATTTAGAGTTCATTTTCTGAATTATCTGATCATCTGTTCTTTCTCCAACTGGGTATATTAGGTTAACTGTTTATAATAGATTTAACAGTAAGAATGTTCAACACTAGCCTACTAAATTCTGAGTAAAAATAATTTCCCATGGTTGTTGGTTTATTTTTTGCTTTTTTTTTTTTTTGCTTTTTAATTTTATGATGTGCTTAACAGACTTAAGTTTAAAATTTCCATGTAGTTAGACATGAAGAATTTGTGTATCTTCAACTAGCAGAACTAGAAGGGGAAACGACAAATACACATACACTCACCACACTATGTACCTGGCTATCCTTGTGACAATGGCTACCAACCTCTGAATGTTCCTCGTTTTAATCAGAGCTTACTTTCCACGTGTTAAACTTGATCCCTCATCTGACAATCTCAGTTGTGGAAGGAGCAATCTGCCATGCCATGTTCTCTGGGCATTCCTTCAAACTCTTGCTATGTATGTAAAGAATGAAAGATCTGACTTTTTTTTTTTTTAACCCATTTACCAGCATTGTATTTGCAGCGAGCAATCTTGAGCGATGAGGTAATATTACCTCACCACCCTTATTCCCTCTATAAAGAAGAGGCTTGCTTCTAAAGCAGTAGATTTCCCTAGCTCAGTGTCCCTTAGTTGTGATATGATGCAAATCCAGTCTGTGTTCAGAATCCACTTGAGTCCACCAGTCACTCTGTGGGACTTGAAGAGTATGGGAAACTAAAGCAAACCATTATTGTGCTCATGCTGCTTTCTGTGACATGAATAATAAAGTCCTTTGTCTCTGACCCAGGAGTTTTGTTTCTTCTGTCAGCATCCACTAAAGAGTAACAGGCTAGCTTGTTCACTCAACTGCCTTCGGTGGTCACTCTTCATTCAGAAAGGTGCTCAGTAAGGACAGAACGTTAATTTAGGAAGGAGACCATGATTTGACTCCACCCAGGTCACAGATTTTTCAGTCTCAACCTCTGACATGCTTGACCAGGTGCTTGCCAGCCCAGATCACTATTTAGTCTGTCAGTTAAGTGCCAGCAAGCTATCACAATACTGCCAAACACATATTAGCCTAGCAAATGGGGTCCTATGACTAAGATTCTTCTTTAAGATATAGCCTGACAAAGCCTATCTGCTTCCATTTCAACTTAGGGCAGATGTTAGTGTAGTTCTCTTCATCCTTGACCTATCTAATTTGACTACGGACTATGCTGTTTAAAGTTCTCTTATCTTTTACTGTCTCAGATAATGAGTCTTAAACTTTTCTTGGAGCTCTGCTTACAAATTTTGTCCTTTCTTTATTTTCTTCCAATCACTAAAATTTGTGTTTTGTTCCAGGAGCTCAGATTCATTACTCATAGCTATTTAGCTGATAGGAAATGTCTTCTAATGATCATTAAATTGACTACTCTAGTTCTGAATTTTAGTTCCTCATTTCTAATCCCTGGGATAAGCTCTTTACCTGATGGTTATACTACTACACTAAACTCAACATATCAGAACCAAATATATTCTCTTTTATCCCAAACTAGCCAGTAGAAAATATTAAATAAAGATAAGTAGGAAATAATTTTGAATTGATCAGTATTAAAATAGGCATCCTTTTACTCAGAGAAAAATAGATTCCAAGAAGTTACAGAAAAAAGCATAATAAGTACCTTAAAATAAAATTCTGTTAGGGCCAACAGAATATTAGGTTCATAACAAGTGCTTCCTCTGGAATCTGACTAATAAAAAAATTTTATTTAAATTTCTTTTTAAGATATTTATTCTGTTTTATTCTGTAGCTTCATGCAGTCTTCTTATATTTTTCTCTGTATAAAAGAATGCCTATTTTAATATAGATCAATTCAAAATTATTTCCTACTGATATTTATCCAATGTTTTCCATAAGAAGTATTTGAATATGCATCTTGAATATGCTCACTGTCAAAATTATGACTGCTACATGTTTTACCCAACATTTTATACAATAAACATTATATCCTGTTTGGTTTTTGTCTCTTGCATTCATGCTCTTGACTAATGTTTTAAGATATAGCAGTGAGCAGAATAAGCAAAGTTCTTATACTCATAGAGTTTTTATTCTAGCAAGGGATGTGCTAAGAGGAAAGATAAAACAGCAAAAAGTGTGATATGAAATGCTGCAGATTGGGGAGAGTAATTAGTACTATTTTACATAAATTGAGCAGTAAAGATATCACTAAGAATATAACATTTGAATAAAAAAAAAAAAAGGAATGAGCCTTACAGGTACAGGGAAGAAGGAAGTATACTGCAACAAATACAAAGGCAAAGGTAAGAATGTGCTAGGCGCTAGGTATATTCAGAGAACAGTGAGATCAATATAAACGGAATAGAATAAACAAATGGGAGAATGATAGAAACTGTGGTTAGAGAGTTAGGGGTGGAAGAACAACTAGATTTTGTAAAGTCCTATGAGACATTATAAGAATTGTATTTTACTGTGAAAGAGATGAGAAGCCAAAGGAGGATTGTAAGCAGAAGGGTGATTTCTGCATTTTTAAAGCCTTCATTAGGTATATTTTTAAAGGCTTCATCAGGCTACTGTGTGGAGAAGACATTGATAGTAGGGAAAGGAAAAACAGAGGCAGAGCTGTTAATTTTTTTTTTCTCTCAATAATGTAGGTTAGAGATGATGGTGTCCTTAACTATGTTGACAGTGATGTATGTGGAAAGAAATGGTCAGACTCTGGACATATTCTGAAGGGGAAGTGAACAGAATTTTCTAAAGGATTAGATATGGGATATAAAGGAGTAAAAATTATTATAAGGAATTTGGCTTAAGTTACTGGAAGAATGGAAATGTCATTTAGAGGAGTGGGGAAGTCTGCAGGAATAGGTTTGGTGAAGGGGAAATAAATCAGTTTGGGCTAAGACAACTCTAGGGAGTTATCAGGAAAAGTAGAGATACCAATTTAGGAATAACCAGTAGATAAAAGAAATTTAAAGTCACAAGATATGAAGAGATTATTTAGAGAATGAAAGAAGATACAGATGAGATAAGATCCCAGAACTTACCAGGGACAGTCCATTTTTTAAATGCTAGGAGAAGATGAAACCCTAGAAATCCTTAGAAAGACTGGGAGAAAATTAAGAGAAAAAGATACCCTAAGAGTCAAGGAAATAGTTATTTGTTTGATTTTTAATAATGTCAGATCACTAAGGTCAATTTAGTCAGATGACTCTGAAATTCCCTAAAGTATCAGGTAGCCTGAAATAATGAACCTATTGTTTAAAACGGGATGATTTAGTCAATTTTCTACAATACTACGGTTCATGATCCAGGTTGATAAGTAAAAGCAACTCATTCCATTTACACATACCTTGAAAGAACATATTTGGTTACCAGAAAGGTTTAGTTTCTCCAGTTGTTCATTGATATCAAGACACCGACCTTTAATTTAACAAGATAAAAGAAAAATTAAATTTCTTGTTTTACCTCCTTTTCATATCCTATTATATTCCTGAGATATATATGGCCACCATTTCCTGAATTCAGCAAGATTAATGGTATCATTACTGGCTAATATTTTCACATTATATAAACTTAAGTTTAGAAATACTTGGCAAAGATATTATACAAAAAAATGTAAAAGAAAGAAATCTACCCATATACATGTTTCTATTGATAAAAATAAACCTACTGTAGTACTATGGCAAATTCCAAATGAAACAATACATACCAATGCTGCTTATTTGATTTCCGGCAAGGTTGAGATCATTTAAATTCTTCAAAGTCTGTAAGCCCTGAAAATTTAGACAATGTGTTATTTAGAAAAAAAAAGTCATTAGAATCTTTATTTCTAAATCATCTCTGATCGATCTGGTAAGCTCACTGGGTGCTGTGTGATTCACAAGCACAGAGAAAAGTGGGTGTCTCAGTGAAGCCATCTTTTTTATCTCCTTATTGGAACCTAGAGAGAATTACTGTAAGAGAGAACAAGAAGGGGAGTGGAGATGAAAGAAGAAGAGTGGGTAGAAAAAGAACACACCATACAACATGTTTATAATCTTAGGCATGTTATATAACTTCTCTAAACCTCTTTAAAAAGTCTTCAAAGAAATAATAACACCTTATTTCTTTGGAGGGCTTATATATGAAGCCCTCCAAACATTAAATGCTATGTACATCTTAGTTCTTCTTGATCATAATATTTACATTAGTGATAACCATAATCTGATCTTAGACATCATGTTTTAGACTTTATAGTAGTTACTGGTTTCATATAGAAATCACTGAAATTATCTTACCTCAATATTTCTAATCATGTTGTGGTTTAGCCAAAGAACTTCCAATTTGATTAATTTGTCTAAGTTTTCTATTTTAGAAATTTTATTATAATATAAATACAGTTTTTCCAAATTTCTACATTCCTGAAGACCTCCAATTTTCTATCAAAAAGGAAATTGAATTGTATTAGGTTATGATTTGTAATTAATATTTCCAATAAAGTAAGTTTCTAAATACATTTTTTAAAATATAACAATTGATTACAAAATCAATATCCAACAAAATGAGCCAAATTTTTTAAAAGAAAAAGCATATAATTCCTCCACCTAAATACAATTTTATTTAATTTTGTATGCTTTCTTTAAAATTTTAATCAACTCTATTTTATGTCGATAATCAATGCACACACAATTTAGTGAGGTCTCTTTTACTGAAGACCATCTAAAATGTTTTTATAATCTTCTAAATTATAATAATAATTACAAAATATTTCATGAAGTTTATAATTATTTATAAGACGTTCATAAGAAAATTACCTTATGTGTGGAATATTTACATTCCAAACTTTTTGTTACTATCAATAACACTGCAACAAATAGCTTCATGTATATATTTATTTTCTGCTGTTGAACTACTTCTCTAGGACAAAATCTCAAAAACAGGATTTCTGAGCTAAAAAGTATGTATATCTCTGTGGCTTCTGATATGTTTTACAATTTGGCTGTTCAAAATCAATGTCTAACCAACAGTGTGTAAGTAACCAAGTTTATTATAAAGCAATGCTGGCTTGATTTGATTTTATAAATAAAAAGTAAAATATGCCTATGCTTTCATCATTTATTTCTATTTTTCCTTTATGAAAATCAATTTCTATCTTTTGCCCACATATGTGCTTTATTCTATACCTTATGCACATATTTCAATGAATTATTTTTTCCAAAGTCAAGAATAGAGGATAAAATACTCTTTTGTAATATTATACATTTAAACTTACCTCTATGCAGCACTCAGCAATCCAAAGTTCTTTAAGCTGTAAACAAGTCTCTAACCCTGAAATTTCTTTTATATCTTGAGCAACAATAGTAAGACTTGTTAAATTAGGAAATAATGATAATCCAACTATGCAGGGATATCCTGAGAAAAACATCTCCAATTTTGAAGTATTTGATCCTTCTTTTCCAACCATCTCATAAGATAAACCATTGCACAAACACTGTTTAAAAAAAAGAAATTGAATTATTATCTAATTTAAATAATGCAAATGACTTTTGCCATTTGAAATTACAAATTGTTTATTGCAATGGTGTCATTTTTTGTATCTCTTACAAGAAAGTTATATATATGATTTTTCTGTGCTTCCAAAAATCATATTGAAGAAATCACTATATAATCCTTTCAGCTCCAGAAAAGAGCATAAAAAATGTCCCCTTTAAAATTCTTGCCAATGTTGTTTAAAAAGATTTGGCTTTGACTCACCAGTTCTTTAATTATTTCTTCTTGTTGTAGATTTTCACTTTCAATCATCTTCCATTAAAAATAATGGTCATAATAATATATCTGTTAACAAAAATGAAACATTGAAACAAATACTAAGGTCATGTCATTTCAACCCGGAACGGGTGTGTACATGGTGCTGGGGTTTGAACTTGCGTACTCAAGCATGCTGGACAAGTGTGGTTACCACCAAACCACCATTCTAACTTTTCTTTCTTATTAAACTGTGGTTCCCAAAACTGAGAACAGTTCTTTAAGCGTACTGAGAAAGCTTACCTGGCATGGTGATAAACATTAAAATGAATCCAGCAACTTCATTATAAATGACATGAAGCAATTAATACCTAAATTATTTAAATAAAATTTAAACCAATTTTCATAGTTTTTAAAATATTTCATTATATAGTTCTAGACATTATCTAAAATGTATAGAATTTCTATTTTTTTTTAAAGAGAGAGGGACAGTGAGAGAGAGAAAGAGAGAATCAATTTTATATAGTTTTTCGTTTGTTTTTTGTTGCTTCAACGCTTCATTGTGTACATGGTGCTGAGGTTTGAACCTGGGTCCTCGCACATGTCAGGCAAGCGCCATAATCATTAAGCCACCACTCCAGCCCCTAGAATTTATAGAACTATGCATATTATAAGCCCACCTGTTATAATAATAACCCTCCTATAGATATATTATACATGTTAATGTGACTGTGTCTGTGTGTGATTATGTAAGAAGAAAATGTGGAAATATGCATACTAAGTTGTTAGCATAAGTTGCTTTGGATGCAGATAAAAGCTGATGTGACTAGAATAGGAATGAAAACTTATAGAGGTAGGCAAAAATGGAAAAGAAAAATTGCACTGTTTTAAAAGAATGTTTAGTATTATAAACAGTGTATAACCATGTTTTTATTCATTCTACTATGGGTACGTATTTGGACTCTTTCTAGTAGGGGGCTAAATTAGAGCTTCTCTTGAATATTCTGTCATGCTGGATTATAACCACACATTTCTTTGGGATTTATACCCTAGAGTGGAATAACAAAGATATTATTATTGTTATATACAATGTGGATAATTCTCAGAGAACAATGTTAAGCAAAAGAGCATACACACACTGAGTGAATACTATATGACTCAATTCATAACTTTTGAAAATAAACTATAGTATTATAAGTCAGGATAATAATTATATTTCAGGGATGAGTGACTAGAAAGAGGCAAAAGAAGGACTTAGAATGCTGATAAAAATATATTTTTTTATTTGGATGCTGGGTATGAGGTCACATTCACTTTGAAAAAAACTTAAATGTCTATGATGTATGTTCTACTTTTAAAAAGTTATACTTAAATTTCTACTTTAAAAGCACATAAACTCAGTTTCATAAAATGTATGTACATTTGCAGTACATACATAAATTTAAAACTTAAGAAAAAATGATGGTGGCTTAAGTCCTGTATTTACCTACCTTCCCTCCCCAAATCCCACTAAAATGACTGGAGAAATGAAAATAAGAAAAAAAAGTATAGTCAAGCTAAGACAAGAGCATCAATTGCCAGAAATACTGATAAAGGTCTTTAAGAATGATGTGGATGGCGTCAGATTGAGAGAAAGACCATTAACACAAACCAGGACAAAATTCAAGGAACTAGGGGAGAAAGTTTCACAAAACTATTCTTAAAAAGTCCTCTAATTCAGAGGTTGGGGAAAGGATAGCTGTGGGTCATACATAAAGGAACAAAGCAAAAGACTAAGATGTGTAGCATAGCACTGCACACAGTCTGTATTTGTACTCAGGCTTTATAAACTGGGGACATTGCCCATCTTGATGAATTCCATAGTTTCAATGTGTCCCCTCCAAAGTTCAAGCACTGCCAATATTAAGGCCTTAAGAAGTGGGGTCTTTAACAGGTAATGAGGTCATGAGGGTTCCTCCCTTGTGAGTAGTACTAAGCACCCAGGGCTTGCTGGAGGGAGTTTGCCCTTTCTTGCCTTTTCAACCTTCAACCATATGAAGGTCTCACCAGATACCAGATGCCTGCCCCAGAACTGTGAGAAATATTTTTTTTATTTTTAAATGAACCAATCTCAACTATTTCATTATAGTAGCACAAAACAAAGACACTGAGTCAAATAGGAGGGAAAAGGAACCCCAATTACCACTACAAAGAAAAATATACTAAAATTACTATAATACACTGGACACTGTGTTTATTCAATCACTAATTTTTTTAAGAGAGAGAGGGACAAGGAGAGAGAGAGAAAGAGAAAATTAACTTTATTTAGTTTTTCCATGTGACTTTCATAGCTCCAACACTTTGTTGTGACATGGTGGTGCTGGAGTTAGAACCCATATCCTCACGCATGCCAGGCAAGTGCAGTAACCACTGAGCCAGTCCTGCACTCACTAATATTGAGGACCTAATTGGTATCATTCAGAGACTGATGGGGAGGAAAGAGAAGACTTCTTTGATGAGGGCATATCAGGGCAAAGAACTGATATAAATAAGGGAGTATGAGGGGAGTATGAGCCATGATGAACTCTGGAGAAAGTGCATCCAGGAAAAGGGAATAGCAAATGCAAAATATTGGAGAGTAACTTGGTATGTCTGCAGAATAGCAAGGAAAACCACAGCTGGAGCACAAAAAGAGAAATGGAGACTTGTAGGATATAAGATCAGAGAGATATTGTAGGACCACATCATGTGCTATCTTGTGGGTCCTTGTGAACACTTTGGGTTTTCTTATGAATAAAACAGAAAGCTGTATAAGGATTTAGAGTAGATAAGTAATATGAACTGTAGGACACATTGAAAAGAATCCCTCTAGCTACTCTGTTGAAAACAGACTATAGGGGTAGAAGCAAGGAGACAAGTGAAGGAGTAATTGCAATAACCTAAGTAGGTCAGAAGGTTGGTTGGAGTTGTATAGTTGTAATGGAGGTGATAAGAATGGTTAGAATACGGATCAACATGGAAGAAGATGCTGCTTATTTGTCCTCTGGCAACTGAATCTTTATCTCATTCTTGGATGACCCCAAGATGTTGCAGTACAGGTTGCAGCAGTGCAAGGAACAACCTGAAAGGTATTCTCCATCAAATGCCCAAGTATAGATGCAAGCCACAGTATTCCCTACCTAGGCTTACTTGGATGATACATCAAGTAAAAGAGGCTTCTATAGCCCCTCTACACATCAGGAGGGAGAGCCTGTGTTTTGGTTTAATGTGAGACTAAAGGAAAGCCTGATTGCCTACCACCATGCAAGGAGTGAAGTCTGACCTCAGAACCTCCAAAGTCACCAAACAAGGATCCAAATAATCTAGACTATATCTAAGGTATCTATCCTAGAAGGAATTAAACTGTTTCCTTCAGTATACACTAATGATCACATAAGCTTGGCCTAATTTTGTACTTTCTAATCTGTGCTCTTCCTTAACTCTTTACTCTTGTACTGTATCAATCTATTTTAATTACTCTAATTTATATTATAAATTCCCTATTCGGGTTTGTTTTCAGAAGTTTCCCAGATATTCTTTAATATTTATTTTTCTAAATAAGATTTATGATAATTTTGTATTTAGTTTTTTAAAATACAGCAGGATTTTGATTGAGATAGCATTATAAAGATTAACATAGGTAGAAGGTCCATCTTCAGTATGAGTCTTCCTCTACAACAAGATATAGATAGCTCTCCATCCAGAGACTACTTAATCTCATTTCATCTTACTTTCACTGAATTTTTGGGAAAAAACCTTGTTCTAATTCAATATTTAATTGACAAAACAAATTTTAATTTTGAATCCCCAAATCATATATTTTGAAAAACTACATATAAATTGTAATGAGCCTACACCTTCTTGGTACTTATAAGTCTTGTGTGTTTCTCCACTCACAAATGTACTCAGGGCTTCTAGATTGTTTTTGATTTCATAAAGAGGTAAAAGTCCTGTTGGCCAGCTTGGCTACTCTTTGGGAAAGTTCTTTTTGGGGACTAACCAACTGAGAGGTTAAAGGTCATATCTAGTTCCCCAGAAAGCCAGAAGTCACCAGAGTCTTCTAGACCTTTCACCCTTCAAAACACAAACATTTGACTGATCTAATCACCATTTTTCTAGAGTTTGGATTAAAGCAGTATGAAGTCAATACAACTGTGTGGCCTCCACAACTGAATCTTCACCAACATTTGTTTCTATTTTCCCCAACAATTTTCTCGGTTAGGGAAGTAAAACTAAAAATAAAGATCAGGATTCGTGAAACATCAACTATTTCAAACTTTCATATCTCTTCTCAGGGTCTCTTTCAAGAGACGATCTTGGAGGCTGAAGTGGTGGCTCAGCAGTATCATGCTTGCCTGGCATGCGTGAGGACCTGGGTTTGAACCCCAGCACCACATACAAAACTAAGTGTCAGAGCAATGTAAACCAGATAAAAAACTAAATAAAATCTCTCTCTTTCTCTCTTTAAAAAAAAAGATGATCTTGTCTACATAATCAAAAAGAACAGTGATACCACAGGATATATATTCCTTCAATTCTCTCTCCTCCTAAATATGTACTTTCCCCCTTCTAACTCCTGTCTTAGAAGTATTCTTCATTATCTCCAAATCCAATCTCTCTTCCTATGGACTGATCCCATCTTCTCCTTCAGAATAGTTGCTTTGTCAATATTTCTCTTTCTCATTTATTCCCATATTTCCTTTCCTAAGGTTTCCTTTCATTCTGTATATAAACATTAAGTCTTTTATTGTTTTTTAAAGTCCCTCCTATCCAATATTCCTTTATGAATAGTTGTTTTAGATATTTTCACAGAAAAGGTCCAAAGTAATCATTAACAACACTTCACTACCTCCATTCTATACTCATCCTATTTCAACCTGACTGAAGACAGCTTCTTCTCCTTCTGATTCTTCATTTTAACAATGTTAACAATAATATTCTCATTGTCAAAGACATTGAACACATTTCAACTCTCAACTTAACCTTGATGTGGCATTTGGCAATGCTGATGACTGCTTCTTTGGTTTGATTTTTTTTCTCCTTGGCTTCTCTCTACTTATTTAAAACCAGATTTTCAAATCAGTTGTTTTATTCTCAGGGTAAAATTACTAATCTTTATTGTCTTTTCCCCTGGGCAACAAATCTGACTGCCTACATGGGAAACTCCATCTGGATGTGTCACAAGCAAGTCAAAATCAGTTTGTCCCAAAATGGCTCATTACATTTTCCAACTAGTATGCTTCTCCTAAGGTATGCCTTCTCTGGATAAATGATACCCCTCTTATCTTCCAAGTCAGAAACCTGGGACTTATTCACAACTTTTTCTCCAGGCTTATTAACTCTTTAAATCCTTATGCATATACCTTATAAATGTATATATTTTTTTCCTCTGTGTCATTTCAGCTGCTTTTGCCTTAGTTCAGGCCCTCTTCACCTAAATGGATGCTTTTCCTGTTTTTTCATTTCCCTTCAGTCCATCCTCTACACAATTAAAAGGTGAATCTGCTCATGCTACTATGCTCGCAAGGTATCCACTGTCACCATGCTCTGACCCTTGCTTACCTCTCAAGCTCCTCATTAACCACAACCTCCATAGAGCACCCCAGGTCTAGCTACCTAGTTCAGTCTGTTGGCTGGGATATTTCTGTACTTTTGTACATTCTGCTTTCTCTCCCTACAATGTCTTTTCTCATTGCATATTCAATGCATCCCTAAAATTTTAAATCAAGGGTCTTCTCAAAGACTAATTCTCTCTGGTCATAGTATAAGCATACTCTTCTAGTGACTGGGGTTTAGGTAGGCACATGTTCTGAATATAGCACCTGTCACACTGTATTATGATGCTTGCAGGTCTTTCCTCCTTACCAGGTTACATGTTCATGAACTTATCATAATGTCTGACACATGCCATGTGTTCAGTGGTATAAATTTGCTCTACATGACCACTCAGAATAAAACAATAATCAGACTATACAGGGCATGCTTTTTGTCTGTCGTGAGAGTTGGGTAGTGAGTCATTCTGAAAAAAAAAAAGTTACTTTTCTGAAAAGTAGATATCCTACGTGGGAGAATGGTTTCGTGCCTTGCGTATAAGGGATTAGAATCCATCAATTTTCACTGATGATCCAAATAAATGACCTGCTCTGGATGAGTAGTATTAGGTTGGGTAATGAGCACTTGGTTATTCCAGTCAGGTACCGAACCTTTAAAGAGCTGCACAGGTGACTGAGGGCCACCTCTTTTTCTTCGTCCCTTTAAGTCTCCCTGACGGCCTGGCCTCCAAAGCCACGTCACTGTCTCTCATTATTATTATCACTTCCAATGCACCACTGTGGGGGGCCCTAGATCTCAACGTTGTTTCACTCACGTCTTCCTTCAGGTGCGGCTGAGGTGAGGGGCAGCACAGCCGACTCCCATCTACAGGCTTCCTCAGATACTCACCTTATTCCAGAGAGAGGATGGATTCCAAGGCAATCGGAGACGGGTCGGAGTCTACTACGACTGCCCAATTCCCCTCTTGTAACAGCAGACACCACAACCCCTGTAGCCCCGGGCTCGGTGTGTACAGACTGCCCGCAGCCGTTGCCTAGGAAACCCCTCCTCACCAGCGGAGACCTCTGCCCGAGACCGGGTGCAGGGGGCGGGGAAAGCAGGGGCGGCCCGCCTGTGCGTCACGTGGCGGCAACCACCAACCAATCAGCAGAGGCCGGGGGCCACCCGGAAGACCCTCTAGTGCTCCTGGGAAAGGGAGCGCCTCGTTCGCGGGTCTTTTGGAACCGCCGCGCATGTCTTCACCGGCCTTCGCTGGCTCCCAGGTCCCGGCCAGCAACAGGTTGTGGTCCAGGCTCGGGGGACCAAGATGCCGCCTGCAGTCCTGACTCTCTCACACTGAGACTTTTTGACTCATGAGGAAGCCTGGAGGCTTGCGGGTCTGAACCCCAAAGCCATGGCGCTGTGATGTCACAAGGCGGCCTGACGGCCGGGACAAGCCCCAATTCTCAGTGCAGCCTCCTTCCTGCGGCTGGCGACACCTCCTGCAGGGAAGATTGCCGACCGCCCCTCCGAAGCAGCGAGCGGAACGGAAGGACCGCGCCGGAGAACCGCAGCCGCGGGGCGCTCCAGAGAAGACACCGGCCTTCCATGGGGCTTGGTCTAGGACAGGCTTTTAAGTGCCTTTAAAGTTTTCCATAATGTTCAAGAGACAAGACAAATTATTTACAAAATAAATTAGAATCCAAAGGGGAAACGGAGGGACTTTTCAGAGTGGGCAGAGGAATGAATGACCTTAGAAAAAGACAAAGTAAATGCAGCTCTTTTCTCTACCTCCGCTCAGCCCAGTGAGGTAAGCCACCGCCACAGCCATTTGTTGGGGCTGAGCGCTTGCAATGTGGCTATTCCGAACTGAGATGCTGTGAAATACACATCGTATAGTGACGGCTTAGTATGAAAAAAGAGCAAACGATTCCGATAATAATTTTTGTATTGATTACATGTTTTTGAAATGAAAATTTTTATAACATTGGATTTTATAAAATATATCAAAATTATTGTTTCTACTTTGAAAATACAGCAATCAGGAAAGTTTAAATACAGCGATCAGAAGAATTTAAATTGTGTACGTAACTTGCATTAGGTTTCTCTTGAACCGCTCTGTTCTATCTTTGGTGGCACAGTGGGTTTGTATGGAATATGAGGATTCACTTCATGCAAAATAGTGTCTTTGTCTGTAGTGCTGTTTTCCCTCACCAAATGGCTACCTCTTTCAACAGTCTAGTTTTAAAAGGCTCTCAAGAAAAATTGTTCAGTTTAGAAATATTTCCATTTGTCTAACAAATATCAAGAATTTCACGTATTTGCTTTTCAGTTAATGTGGTTATTAGTAATATTGACTGTAAACACACACAAAAAAATAAGCTTATTTTCCTTCTACATTTTTATTTTACATAAAATCATTTCTATGTGTCAATAGTTTAAAATTAATTAAAATATTTGTGGCTTAGGGATTTCAGACTGATGCCAGAAAAATCTGATTCATAGTTTGACGTGTACTGTTATCTGAAAATTTAGTAAAACATCACTACCTGTGTTTAGGGAAGTGTTCCTCTTAAATATAAAAACTAATTGGAGGATAATAGTTTAGATTTATGAACTTTTAGATAAATATTAAATCAATTAGATGAATACATCAAGTTTCTCATTTTGGGAAATACTGCTTTGGGATGAGAGTATAGAAATTATCAAAATATGTTATCTTCTATGTTTTCAAAGAATGGAAATATGTTGTGATTTTCCTAAACAGTGAAAGGCAAGGAGAGAGCTGACACAGGATTTTCTTTATGTCATGTAAACCAATTATTCTAAGAATGTCATTATTTCTAGGAAAGCTCAAGGATTTTTGTCAACAATTGAATCCAAGATCCTGTATAGCTTCCTATATCTATTAACCATTGGTGACTTGCTGAATTAAAGCCTTTGTTCACAATAATTCTTTAGAGAATTGTCTTCACATATTCCAGATTTTGTTTAGAACCAAGGATATTTACAGTTAAAAGCCATAGGAGAAACACAAAAATGTGACCATTTGTCAATCTCTTTTTCTCAATCTACAGTTGCTTAATATGTGGCTTTATATGTCTGTACAAAACAAAAATGGAAATTAAAGCCACTAAAAGTCCAGCAAGTTAAGTAATCAAAATGAAACAAAACTTCGTCTCATTCATATCCCTATTCATACTCCTGGAAAGACCAATCCACATAAATCTAAATCTATTTATTTAAAGGTAAAACAATCTTAGCTCAAAAACAATTCGATGATCTATTACCAGTAATAATAGCTTCAAGCTTACTGCTCACCACTTGAATTGAAGACTCATTTAAAAAGTACAGGTGACTTTGCACCCAAATAAGAAAATTTTGAATTGTACAATAATTTATTAATTAAAAATTTATGGATTTGTTCTTAAATTTATTTATTAAAAATCATAGTATTAGAGAACTGTGGAGATATCTAATTATAAGTGGAAGTTTGGAAAATTGTTAGCTAATTTGATTTTTATATTATTGTAGATATTTGATGTTTATGCAAATAAGTACTTTTCACCTAATGATTATATTAAATTATCTGTAAAATTTCACCTGTCTCACATTTGAATTTAAAATATCATGAAAGACCACAAATGCAGCACAATTCAGTATTTACTTTGGCAATGGAAGACATAATTATATGATGTTTCTAAAGACATCAGCAGAGGCCTGTGTATTAATGACTAGCAATCATTTAAAAATTAGGAGTCATTCTGAAACTAACTTTATTTAATAGAATGCTATTTCTTTCTAATGGTTCTACCTAAAAACATTAGTCTTTGTCTATGGTTTGTTGGTATAAAATTAATGGACATGATTTTCTTGAAAGGAAGACAAACTGGAGTTGTTAAAATTACTTTGTCTCTGATAATTTAACCTCATTTTAATATCCCAAATATATTTGTACTTAACTTTAAGACAACACATTGAGGGACAGTGAATTTAAGTAGGTACAGTAGTCTTAATTCACTAGAGACATGACCAGTTCTTTGTGTGGAAGAACTTTAAACCTGAGGCTTAGAAAGTTGATTGTATTCCTCAGGCCCAAGCATGTTATCATGCTAATCTAAGGACCTTCTCTTACTTATCTCCAGTTTTTTCCCTTACCTACCCCCAGCCGTAGGCAAAAATCTGATGTTTCTTATAAACTTTTAGTTGTGCCTCTATAGTTAAAAATCAAAGTATTGTTCTGTGTTTCTGCATTTTTAATTTACATAAATAGTATCATGATATAAGTTTTTTCTTGGGGCTGGAGTGGTGGCTCAGTGGTTACAGTCTTGCCTTGCATTGTGTGGGGACCCAGGTTCGAGCCCCAGTACCACATACACAACTAAGTGTTGGAGAAACAAAGGCCAGATGAAAGAATTAATAAAATTGATTCTCTCTCTTTAAAAGGAGAAAAATAAAACATTAAGTTTTATTCTGATTCTTTTTTATCCCATGGTATTTTAAGATCTGCCCATTTTTATATATGGATGTCTTATTCATTGTTCTATATTCTTCACACTTCCATAATGTACATCAACCATGTTTTGTCTGTTTCGCTGACCGGTATTTAGGTTGACTAAGCGACACTATAATGAACAGCCTTATAATTCTGTTCTTAAGGACCGTTTCTCTAAAATGAGGTTCTGATGGCTGGGGCTTGAGGGGAGGAAGGATAGAGATTAGAAGGAGGGGAAATGTAAATAACACTATTTGTCTACAGCAGGAATTGGCAAACCATGTCCCTTTGAGCCAAATCCAGTCTGTCACCTGATTTTGTAATATGAACTTTTACTGGAATACAGCCACACTCATTTGCCCATTACAATGGCAGAGTTGAGTAATTACACAACAGAAACAGTATTGCCTGCAAAGCTTAATATTTACTTTTTGGACCTTTACAGAAAGTTTGCCAGCTCTTCAAATCAGATATCAAGTAGCAAAGAATGTAGCCCTGTGGCCAATTTATGAATTTTAACCAGCACTTTCTATGGCTGAAGGTTTAAAGGGCCTACATTTAGAGTTGGGCCCGTAGTGCTGGATCCATCCATTCAACAAACACTTGCCACTTTTTATTTTAGATTATGAGCATAAAGCACTAAACAAACAAATATCCACTCCTTCTTGGAGCTTTCATTGTATTGAGGGAAATTATATTGTTTCCTTTTTCATTGCATTTTTATTATTTAAATCTTGGGGTTTCATTTCACAGATGAAAAGAGGCATAGTGGAAGCAGCAGATATTTTCATCCAATGGGAAGAGTATCCAGAGACTATCTCCTATTCTGTCTTTTCCTTGAAACTCATTTAGAGTCTCCAGCATCAGGATGGTGGGATGTGAACTACTGTAGATTTGACAGTCAACCAGGAGAAAAATATTCAAATTCTCCCACTCAATCACATCTCATGTCTGTCACCATTGTTTGAAAAAGACAGGTGAGCCAAATACAAATGGCTGTTACTTTTCCTTTTGTAGATACATTGTTCCATCTGGAAATCCAGGTTGGTGCCACCTAAGTGGGTTCTTGCTGCAAGGAATTTGAGGACGTCAAGGACTCCAGACATTGTGAGTTCCCCTTCAAGTTATGACAGGAACCAAGAACAATGCCATTATGGACCCCTCCCTGGATAGTGCAGAAAACTGGTTCCCATTTTTTCCCTCAATCAACCATGTATTTCTAGCTTCCAGATTCAAAAGGATAGAAAGTTAATTGGCTGAGGTTAGGTCACATGTTTGATCAAGATGGATAAAGAAAGAATATCTGGTGGAAGGATCCAGAGCAGTGGGAGAGCAGAAAGTGGGTTGAAATTTCCCTGAAAAGAAATTATGTTCAGTACTGGGTTGAATACCATCTCCTCCAAAATTTATGTCTACCAGGAGCCCCAGAATGTTACCTTATTTGTATATAAGATCTTTAAAGATGAAATTAGAGAGTATGAGGTGATACTAGATTAGGGTGTGCCCTAAATCCAATAACTGGTGCCCATTTGAAAAGGCTGCATGAAGACACAGACACAACAGTGGGAAATAGGCCATTGGTGTAGTTTCCTGCCTTGGAGGACGGAGAATTGCCAGCCACCACCAGAAGATAGGAAGAAGCAAAGGATATTCGGAAGGGCCACCAGAGGGAGCATGACTCTGCCAATACCTTTTTTTGGATTTCAGACTTTCAGAACTGAAAGAATTAAATTTCTGTTATTTTAAACCATGTAGTTTGTGGTAATTTGTTATAGGAACCCTAATAAATTATTATTGCAGGTACTCTTAGGAAGAGGAAAGTAACTTACCCAAGGTAGCCCATAGAGCACATTTGTGGAAACTAGAAATGTTGTCCTTTCTGAAGAGGTACAACTTAAGGACAGCACCTCTAAGAAAAAGAACAGGAGACTTTTCCTCCTGGAAGACCCAGGTTAGGGTGCATGGAGCTATGGTTTATCTCATCCCCATCTATCAATACCATTTTACAGTGTTCAGATTTTCTTCGATGAACTGTAGCCTCATCCCAGGTAAAAGAGAGCAGGTGGACACTGGTAACTGTTTGAGGACCCGTTTGGGTTTCTGAAAACCAAAGAATACCTTGTATGAGAAAAACCTTAGGTGGTGCAATTGAGACCAAAGATGATACCAAAAACCACAAGGTTTGCCACAGTGAATCCTTTAAGTAGATATATATGGTGGTAGCATGTGAAAATCCTTTTCTTGTGGCTTCAGTTTTTTCAGTGAAAGCAAAGAAACTAAGGTCACATGAGTAAGAATGCAGGAGGAGGTGGAGGTCTGATGAGACAGAGAGGTGAAAGTATGATTTAATGTTTCAGGAGAATGAGAGAGTAGACTAGATCAATAAAGTATGATCACCTGGCAGCAGTACTCTGTTATGAGTTTAGTGATCAGCAGTGTAAGGTGAGACAGGCAGTGTGGCTGTGAATTTCTCCATTGACATTCAGCTGTGTACGTGCTAGCACAGGCAACTGGAAGAGTTGGGTTTAACAAAATGAGCATGACAAAATGAAGATTGATGGAAGGGTTGAGGACATATTTATGGGACATTCAATAACAATTGACCTTGGTAAGGAAAAGTGATTTCATGAAGAAGGTCAGAGGGTAAATCTGGGTTGATCCATGGATTATTCATACCAGTGAAGGCACACAAGAACAAATCCCACATTTTGGTATTTCATAAAATTAAAAGCCTAATTACCTCCCTTGCTTTCCTCATCTCCTACACCCCACTTTGTAGGAATTCCCGCACTATACTCACATCAAACTCATTTCCATAATACTCCAAGGCCTTGCAAACATTTCCTTTTGTATTCACTCATCCCTAGGCCTCAGTGTTCTTTACTCTCTTATAATGCCTATCCCTACAACTCTTTTCCAACTTTATTCTCTTTTTCAAAACCCTAATCAACATGCCAGCAAAGTAAGCCATTTTCCCTTCCAACTTACCCAGCCAAACTTGGTTCATGCTTCTCCAGAGTCCATGGGGTCAGGCTATGAGTGCTTTATGAAGCAGGGCTATATGTCATTCATCCTTGCAATTCACTTGCTGGCCAGTAGCAAAACAGAAACCTAAAAATAATATTTTAATGAATAAATAAGTGAATGGATACCATCACCTCCATCCATACCAACACTTTGTAAAACTGATTGTTAAAATCAATTGTAACTTGTAGAACTTTAAGAACCTAAGGACGTATCTCAAAGAATATATCATTCATTAGGTTAAGGGTGGCTTCATAAAATTATGTTTTAAAAATAAATTCCCCAGATGCTTTTAGTAATTAATCCTATTTGAGATATCCTTGCTAATTATCAGTCCTAAACAGAAACTGATTCAATGAGGAAGACATAAACTTCTCTTTTTATTTTCCTTAGAAAAAGCAACTATCCTTGATTTAAAATGTCAATTTTTCCACTATTCTTTTCTTCTGGAGCTAGTAAATATTACTTAACAGTAAGATGTTCTAATTGACTGTATGGTACTTCTAGAAGACGATTCCTCCTATGGCATATTTTAGCCTATGTGACAAATTTCTGGAAGAGATATTTTTACATATGTATCAGTGAGTTTATTTACTAATTGGGCAATCATTCTGATGTTAAATGAAGAAAACCTAACTCAAAAAAGCTTAAAAGATTTTTTTAAACCATTGAATTTCATAATCAACAGGTCAATGTCCAGGAGTAGACTTGAGGCAAAGTTATATATCCAACATTCGTTCAAACAAAATGTGAGGACTCAGTGTCTCCATCATTCTGGTCTATTTTCATTGGTTTCCCTTTTGGAGAGGGGCATCTACACATAGTCCAGGCTTGCTCTCTTCTAGATTATGGACACTGATGGAAAGACAGTGCTCTCTTCCCACCAGCACTAACACAAGTTCTAGGATTTAGGATAATGGGTTTAATTTGGGTCTGAGTCTTAGAAGAATGCTCTGGTTGGCTTGGGCTAAGTAAGGGTGGGGTCATGTCCAGCAGAATCTCATGTACTGTAAAAGGAAGATGGTAGATTCTGTGAAGGAAAATCAAGGTGTTCCTGCCATAAATATTGAATGCCAGAAAGGAGAAAACAGCAGATGTTCATGGTAGTGACCCTACATCACAATGTATAGGGTAAGTTCTAACCCTCAGAGCCCCGAACCAGTGCTGCTTTGCTCTGTAAAGATTCATATTCATTTCTTTCCTGACTGTAGCATTATATAATAAAATAATTTTACATTAAAATATTGAAAAGTTAACAG
>PVKS010005598.1:0-31652 GCA_004027875.1 Aplodontia rufa | reverse complement strand
TACCTTTATTTTTTTTTATTAGAAGTATATAGAGATACAGTTGAGGGCGAAACATTATCAAAACAGTAGCAATCAATGTATATAAAATTTGTTATCCAGGGGTAATGCCAAAACATGGATGACCACCTTGGGTTTTACCTGTTGCAGTTTCCCCCAGAAGAACTCACGCATTAAATGGGTAGCTCGTGGAGGAATGACATCTGCTTCTGGGATGTTTCTTCCCAATCTCCAGACTCCTATGAGTTCTTCATATACCCTCCCCCACCCCATCCCCCTCCCTACACCTCCAAGTATCCTAGAGAGCCATCCCCCTATTAGTCTCAAAGTCATTCAATTTGCAGTTTTGTTAGGTTAGCCCTCTGCCCCATAAATTCTAGCATCAACAGATGAGAGAAACCATTCGGCCCTTGAGTCTCTGAGCTTGGGAGACTTCACTAAGCATAATTCTATCCATCTCCATCCATTTGATTTCAAAAGCCATAATATCATTTTCTCTAATGGCTGAGTATTATTCCATAGTGTATATGTACCAAAGTTTTTGTATCCACTCGTTGAGTGAGGGGCATCTGGGTTGGTTCCATAGTCTAGCTATAGTAAATTGAGCTGCTATAAACATTGAGGAAGCCACATCGCTATAATACGCTGATTGTAACTCTTTTGGGAAAATTCCCAGGAGTGTGATAGCTGGGGTTGTAAGATGGTTCCATACTTAATTTTTTGAGGATTCTCCATACAGCTTTCCATAGTGGCTGAACCAGTTTGCAGTCCCACCAGCAGACACACCTACTTCTTAACACATGTACACAGATGACAGTATCTAGAAATTAGAATAGAGCTGGCCTCCCTAGAAACACTTGCTCTATACACCATGACTAATGTGTATATGTGTGCACTTAACAGGAAATCTTGGGAAGAGATGCAGCACTGTTATTAAATACAGAGAGCTCTGAGACATGTACCAGGTATGGCCAATCATATTTTGCTAGCTACGACAGAATGATCATTTCATGAGCCAACTTGCAAATCCTGAGAATAAGTAAAATTTAACTACGTAAATACAAAATGAACACTAAGCACAACAGCAAATTGTAACTAACTTTAGACTAATCATCAAAAATAAAAAGTCTACTCATGCCCTTAAAAACATTAGCAACATAAAATAAAATCTAACACATTAACATATGTGATGTGAAATAAAATCTAATATGTACATATGTAATGCAAAATAAAATATAACACATACATATGTAATTTGAATGTCTCGTATGTGTTTGCATTTGTATACATGTATTTATATGCTTTGAAAAATTTCACTTTTAAAAGATAGTGGGTTTGAAATGGATGGAGATGGAAAAAATAATGCTGAGTGAAACATCCCAGACTGAGAGACTCAAGGGCCAAATGTTTTCTCTCATATGTGGAAGCTAGAATACAATTGGAAACAGATTGAAAATTGGCTAAGCTAATAATAACCTTGACATGGGTAGAGTTTTACATGATCGGGGGAACCATGCCAGGCACTGGGGGATGAAAAGAGGAGGGAAGATGGGGGAGGGAGGGATTAGGAGAATGTCAAGGCAGCTGGAGGGAGGGAGTAGGGGGTTATCAATCCAATGGATAAGCTTCCAAGTCCATAAGAAGCCCAACTAATATGGGGTAAAGTAGAGGAAACATGAGATCAGGGAAAACTCAAAGTGGGGAGATCATGAACTGGCATCAGCCTTGGCTTGCTTTGTCAATATCCATGTGTTCATGAATGTGTAACAGCGATTCCCTCCAATATGTAAGACTATGTTGAATGAATAAAAAAAATAGATAGTGGGTTTGTATCAAAGTTATCAGAGTTTTTAAATTAGTGTGTTTCAGAGAACATGAGCATTTGTTTAATTCACTTTTTGTTTTGAAATGAAATCACATTTTAACTCTTCTGAGATACCCTTTATTTGAAAGATATTAACAGTCTTCCATTCTCATTTTAAAAATCCCTGTTGGTATACATTTACCCTATGCCTGACTTAAATCTAAAATGATATGGTCACTTTTGATCTTCAGTGGAGAAGAATGAATGATCTCCATATTTACAAATTTGTACATATTCTAGATAAGTGCTATCCAATAGAAATAAAATGTGGACCATATGTGCCATTTTCAATGTTCTATTAACCAAAGTAAAAAAGTAGAAAGAAACAAATCAAATTAACTTTAGCAATATATTCAATCCAACATATAAAATATTATAATTTCAACAAGTAATCAAAACAAATGGTTATTGTCAGGCATGGTGGTACTAAGCCTATAATCCCAGCTGTTCTGGAGACTGAGGCAGGATGATCACAAGTTCAAGTTAAGCCTAGGCAATTTAGTAAGACCTGACCTGATCTCAAAATAAAATTTTTAAAAGGGCTGGGATGTAGCTCATGGTATAGCATGTTCCTAGTATGTGTACGGCTCCAGATTCAATCTCTAGTACCATACAAAAAATAAATAAATGAAAAATTTTTAATGAGCTATTTTATGGTTTTTTTCTGTTGTACCATCTTTGAAATCCCAGTGTATATTTCATCCTTATGGAACATCAATGACAACTATAACCAATTGTGCAGTTTTAGATGATTATTTTCAATTTTTTCATGTAAAACTTAGGTGAGCATTAGACTTAAATTTCACTTCAATGACAGAACACAAAAAATGATCATAATATTACAAAGGTAAAAGTTTATTTCTGTCTCATACAAAGTTATAAGATGATGGGCTGGAGTTAGTAAAACATCAGGGACCTAGACTATTTGGTTTTTAAAATCTGGTTGCTCTGCTACTTGTGGGCTCTCTTAACAAAGCCACCTCATGGTGAGCTTGATTTGGTTGCTCCAGATCCAGTTATCACATCTACTTTCTACACAGCAGACAGGAGGAAAGGGAAGGAAAACATTTGTAATCATGTCCCATTGATCAGAACTTAGTTCTATGTCCACAAATAGCTGCAATAGATACCGGAAAAGCTAGTCCTAATTTAAAAGAACCTTTTGATCATCTTAAAATAGATGGTTGTATTACTACATAATAGAGGAAAATTGATAATGAAGAGAAAATGATGGACTTTACTTAAGAGGGTCTTTGAAAGCATAATAGCTTTTGAGGAGGTTACCTTAAGCATACCAATCACTGTTTGGAAATGAAGCAAGGCATTTCTAAGGCTATACCTAAGTCAATAAAATGAATCTAGGAATTTGTTAGTTTATTGGCAAATCTACTAGCATTTAGTGTCCTAGCAGATAAAGGATTCTGTGTGACTTCTGGACAGAGTTATGCTGGTACAACAAACAGAGGAGTTTCTGCTACCTTAGAAAGGTTCCCACAAACTTAATTTATAACCAGACTATCTGACATGGCAAATTTTATTCCAGCTCCCCAATTTTGTGTTCATACATGCACACATTTAAATACGTAGATATTCAGTTGGAGTCATATGTCCAAGAAATACCATCCTATTAAACGCAGAGCTTCTCTAAATGTGGAGCTGTATTCTGGAGAGAAAAATGGATTGAATAAGAAGTCGATTAGGATCAGTTAAGGGCCTGAAGAGGGTACAAAGGACCCTGAAGAGAAGGTTCAGATTCTGGTTGAGCTTTATGGGAATGAAGCACTGTGGGTCGCCTTGGCCAATGACATAGGCCCACCCTAATCTGGAAGACAATCTGCCTCAATGTGGCTGCAGAGAAGGGGGCAGGAAGAGGACTTTCACCATCCATACTAGAGGGAATCAACATGGGTAAAGTGAATATCCCCTTTCCTTCAGACCCTCTTATCTCTTTATTTTGTAACAAAACTGCTTTTTCCTGTGGAGATTTCTTCCCACATAGAAAAAAAAAAAAAGACTGGCCTCATCCAGGGTGATCATCCTTCCTTGCTTGCTTGGTACTGAGGGATTCTTTGGGACATAGGATCTTCAGTTTTAAAACTGGAAGAATCCCAGGCAAGCTGGAATGAGTTGATCACCCTGCCCCACACAATAACCACCCTCACCCTAAAGGAAAGTATACAACACACTAAGTTGGGCTGGTGGACACCCTTCCAATGACATTGTTCTCACAGCTTTTAGCAAAGATAGTTCTATTGCTTCAGGCTAGACTAAGTCAAGAGGGTAAATGCTGTCATCTACCAATGGCCATTGCCCCATTACAGAGAAAATATCTGTCTGAAGGATAAATGTAAATCCCAATCCCTGATGAACATTTTGGTCCAATTGAACTTGAAACAAGGTCTACCCACAAAACTTTCCATGATGTGAATTTATAATGCCCTTTTCTGCATGAGTTTGGATTATATCTCTGGCCTGGCTTAATAGAGTATATACTTTGGATACAAAACAGACATAAAATGAGGCATTTCTGAAGAGGCCTTTTAACTTCCAGAAGCCTCATTCACTTCATAACACATTAAAGCTGATATTAGATGTGTTCAGATTATAATACAGAATAGCCTAAACTACGAACTCCTCTGCTTTGATCAATGCTATATGATTGCCTGTTTTATATTGTCATAATGTCTCTGCTAATATGGCCTTTGCTAAGCTGTTCTTTGAATTCTTCAATTAGCTACTTTCAGTGTCCTCTTGCTATACTGACTTTCTCAGTATCTCCTCATCCCTGTGTCTCAGCTCGTTTAACTTATGCCTTGCTCTAAATATCCAACCACATTGCTTCCAACTGCCTGCTAGTATAAATACTCCCAGCTCTACCAGTCTTTCTGTGTTCTTAACTATAAATAGTTATTTCTGCCCTGACTACCTACACCTTGCCTATGTCTAGCTGCTCTCTGCTAACCCTACTTGGCCTAGTTTGACCTGACCTTGGCATCAGGACAGAATTAGAACCAATGAATGGACCTTTGTCTTAATCTTGGGATGATTGGATGTTGTTGTTGGTTGCAACACTGTTTTGTTTTTTATTATTGAAAAAATTTCCCTCCAATAATAATGTTTCAGCCTTTGTGCTGGTCTAGCAGTGAAGAACTTTCTCTCCTATATCAAATATAATTTGATTGGGTGGTTGAGTTGGGTTGGGTGAAGAGTAGTGAGTTTGCAGACCATGTTTGAAAAAATGTTAAATCAGGCTGAGTTTGGAAGAATGCTGCTACAGCTGTGATTTTCAAATGTTAGTGCATGTGAGAAGGACTTGAGGTGCTTATTTAAATTTCTTATTTCTGAGCCCATTTTTCAATGGATCTGATTTAGTAGGTCTAGAGAGGGAGTCAGGAATCAGCATGTTAAGCAAGAACTTCTAACAATTCTGATATGGTTGGCTTCCAGAACATATTTTGATAAACATCCTTCTATAGTATGTTCAGAATATATATAAGAGGACAGAAGATCCTGAGACTCTGGGTGTGCTAAGATAAATGCAGAGTAGATCATAGTTGTGGTTTCAAAATCTTTTTGGACCTGTGGAGACACTTAGTTTGCTTTCTGTAAGCAAAAGTTTGGAAATATAGATAGAGAAATATGAAGAAACTTCTGTAAAACATTATATATATCATAATATTCCATAATATCCTCCATAAGTGCTAGATACTTTTGGAACTTGGAACTTCTCTAAACATGCAAACATACATACCATTCATGCATTAAGGGGAAACTGTTTGGAGAATTGACCTTTATGGTCTTATATTTGGATTGATTCAGCTCAGCAAAAGCCAGTATTATTAGCAATAATTCAGACTGGACCAGTTCCCTGGAGTTGTAAGAGAATTATCCAGGATATAATTGTACTCTATTCCAATGTGTACCAGAAAACGTTGTTTCTTAGCCAGGGTGCTGTCAGATTGGAAAGAAAGATATCTCTTAATACCTGGAAGGGATGAGCATAGGCCATCAAAATTGGGGCTCGCAGGATGATACTGTCTATGGTACTACAAGTGTATGGGAAGTCTTGGTAGTTCTAGCATCTCAGAACAGTTTTGATTGGCTGCTGCTTCTGAACAGTACAGGAAACCTCTGAGCCTTTCTTAGGGAAGCAAAACGCCAACTCTGAGGCAGACTATATATTCTGAGATCTATAGAGAAAAAATGGATTATAAGTTACACTCAGGATGCCAGACTTCTGGTGAGATTAAACATTTATCACAGTAACTGGTTCTGAAGTTTGGCCATTTTTGGTTTCCACATCAGTGAAGCAGCAAAGGATGTTGCAGTGTTTGACTCCAGAAATGTCGTTTACAAGAATGAATGCAATGGCCATGGAGTTCTACAGAATATTTTTAATCTGATAAAGGAAACAGTAGGTGAAAATAGATGTGGTCACATGTTACCAGCTCCAGTTTAAAGTTCTTGAGGCTTCTTAGGTAGTAGAACTTGTTAGGACAACCATGGTGATTGATGGAAGTATTACGTGACTCTGTGGGCACACTCATGCTTTGGTAGAGACGTCATTACTTGTTCTTCTGCAGGGCTCTCAAAATCAACCAAAGCCAAATTTTTCCACTCCTTCTCCCCACTTGGGGCTTATAAATAATTAAATGACTGTCCTAATGCAAAGTGGAAGAGAAAGCTGGAGACAGGTCAGACTAACTGCATCAGTTGAAGATGGTCCCTAAGGAAATCAACAAGTCAAAATAATTACATAGAAACCTGAGCTGATGTGCTCAGAAGGCACAATGATCTGGACAGAAATACCAGTCTCTTCACTGCGGTGGCCCAAATGGACTGACTATTCAGAATGTTCTGAAACTCATTGTGTAGGTGAGTTTCTTTCAGTCCTAGCTGAGTAAGTTAAATGAAAAGGGGAATCTAGGCCAAGATTGGTAATGTTCTACAATTGCCACTAAAGTTTCCAGACCATGCTAACACCTCTTGTACTTTTGTATCCTTCAAAGCATGCTCCTGTAGCTTTGAAGATCTATGGAAGATTCCCCATAGCAGCCATTGGAAGCTGTGCGTGGTGTGTGTGTGTGTGTGTATGTGTGTGTGTGTGTGTTGTGTGGATATAGGGGCCTATATTTATTAACACTGCTGATTTTCATCTATAACTCTTCTGGAAAGGTGGTTGATGAGGAAGTCCAAACTTAAAGTTATCTTTGTTGAAGTGACTCAAAGCATAAGCAAAGATTTTAGATAAATTCAGAGCCAATCCAAGAAGTTGGACAGTCTTTTTTTTTTCTCTCAAATTTGCATGGGATGCCAAGGGCAAAAATTATAAGAGAGCCAGGAAAAGATGGTGATAGAATTCAGTCTTCAAAATATTTTAGAAAACTATTACCTCCCTTCTGCGTGGAAGTCATACTTGTCTCTGCATATTAAGGGTTAATGGGCAAAGATGGCATGGACTGACCATCCAAGAGGCTAATCTAGAGTCTGTGGGTGCCATAGTTGCATAAGAGTCTCTATCCCATGAATGATGGATGTAAAGAACATGAGGTCAAGGAGTTGAGATGACTTGGGTTATCTGGGAAATAGGGAAAAGACTTGCAAGGTTGAAGGGAATCTTAAGTGGAACTAGGCAAGACCAAGTCACTAGAAGTGAAACCACATATAAGGGGAAAACAGGATAGAAAGCTGAAATCTAAGCCTCTCTACATCTAGAAAAAAAATATGGTTTAAAGCCAGGACCTGAAATATAGGATCTGTAGGTGTCTGGTGGAAACCCTAATTAATTTCTCAGGGCTCAAGGCAGAGCAGCATCCCTTGGAGAAGCTGTACTGAGGATTCTTTAGTCTAAAGGATCACCAATGTGTCTCATTTTGGGGGGAACTCCTCTTGCTTCATTCAGTTTTTCAGCCGTCATATATGATGCATATACTATATATGCCAGTTACCTCTATAAGATGTACATGTGAATTAGTGAGAAAATGGACATCCAGAACTCAATTATATCTTTAACACAACACAGGGAAGAAGTTCATTTTATAGGACCAGAGTAACTCTTGGTCAATTTGTATTAGTCGTCACAAACTTCTTGCAGTAGTATTCCCCTGATGGCTTTTTTAGCATTTTGTAGTCAACCCGAGGCACCATTGCTTGTGGCTGTGTGCCCCTTGATTTTTGTGGGATATTCTCAGCTTGCAATTACTTTGCATTTCTATTCTTGACAGAGCAGTTCTTAATAATTGAAAAAGTCATAATTTGATAGTCATAATATGAATCCAGAATTTCTGATGCCACTGTTCTCCTCTGCTCTTTACTGCTCTACTATAAGTGATACAATAGGTTCTGAAATTCTACCTGATTTCTCACATGATTCTCTTTTATTTTTTTGTCTGTTCGTTTTGGTTAATGATTTGTACCAAGATCTAGAAGTAGTAAGATTAACTGCAACAGCCATTTAAATATTAAACTTCAAATGAATCCTTATTTTTTAGAAATAGATGTCTTAAAAGGATTTGTGTATGAAGGTTCACGATGATCATTCACTTTACCATTATTTTCTTCCATAAGGAGAATAGGATGCCTGTAATAAAGCTTTTTGATAATATTGGAATGCTACATTTGAAGAATTAGCAAAAATTCAAAAAGCTTTTTGAGAATATTGGAATACTACATTTGAAGAATTCGAATCTAACCAATCCTAGTACGAATGTAGCACAGAATTATAATGGAGGTCAATTGGAAAAATTAATACAAAATATAAATATTAGACTCATACACAACCTTGTCCTCACCAGCTTCATGGTTTGTAGATGACTCTGCCTCCTACTTCATTGAAAAGTTACAGGCTGTCTGACATGAAACTTCCTCATCTCCACCTTGAACTGTTTCTTGATATTCATCTCCCCTTTGTACTCTTTTTTTATAACTCTGAAAAAGAATTAAATTTCCTACATTCTCAATTTAATCCTTGCCCTCAAAAGCCTGTTTCAGGTGTGGAGTATAATGTTTTCCTAGTTTAGACAGGAGATGGCAAAATTCAAAGTATTAGTGTGAGCTATAACCTAGAGAGAGATCAAAGTCAGTATCAGATGCTAGTATTAGGCATTTGCTGAAAGGAGTCAAGTCTACAGGGAAACAACATAGAACTCTGATAGGTCCAGATAAAATGGGTTAGGATTAGACAAGGACAAACGGATGAGTTGGGAGTCACTTCTTTTTGGGAAATGGGTATATGGGGTGAGAACTAGACACTGATTCCATTCTAACCTACTGGCTTAACTATTTCCTCTCTTTCTTGGGTTACAATTTTCCCCACTTCATTGTGACTATTTGGAAAGAAAGAGAAAAAGTGTATAGGCTAAAGGAAAAGATGTAATTTCCCTTATTCCTTTAACTTCAGGCAAGTGTTCTGTTCCCCTCATTTCCTCCTGGTGGCTAAATTCAGTGATGTAGACATCACGCTCATGTGGCTCTTCATGGCATTAAACATTGTTGAACATGCCCACACTTGAAACTCCTCCCTTGATTGCACTCTCCTTCTACCTCCTGGGTGTTTTTTTTTTTTCCTGTCTTCTTTGGACTCTTAAATATGTACTCCTTAAGGATGCAGTCTTCATCTGTTTCTCAGCTCTTCGTGTACTGTCTTCCCTTGGAAGCCTCATTCGGTCTTGTGACTTATCTCATCTAGGTGACTTCTAAATTTGAATTTCTAATTTTGACCTTTACCTTCACTTCACTTTTCTAGTGGCCAGCTCACCACTTTCCCCTAAGCATCCCATCTGTGCAGCAAATTCTTCATGGCCAAATATAAACTCATTATTTTTATACAACTATTTTCTCTTCCTGTAGGTCAAGTTTTACTCTCCCCACATTTAATAAGGTTTTAAGTTCTGTTGATGGAAATATTTCTAATATTTGTTTCCCAGTTCCTATCATTGTTTCCTTTTTCCTGGTGTCCTTATCAAAAATTACTTTAATAGCCTGCTAGCTATCCTCCCTACCATGAGTTTTCTTCCTCAAACCTCTCTGATTGCTCTTATCTTCCTGAAAAACATCTGTTAAACGTGTCATTAAAATTCTTGTCCACACATAAAATCCAAATACTCTATGCCAGCTTTCTAGGTACTTCACATTTGAACCCAAACAATCCTATTTTTATTTCCCACTTCGCTAGCTCTTTGCTCTAGGAAAAATTGACTTAATCACCCTCCTCCGTAAGTCCCCTGTAATTTTTTTCTTCCATGCCTTTGCTTTTCCTTTAGACTAGAATGATCTCTATTCATCAGTGTCTCGTGTATAAACCCTACATCATTCAAAGCCTATCTAAAATGCCTCTCTTCCCATGAAGGATTTGATTTTTCCAGATGGAAAATTTTTTTCCCAGATGGTCTAATTTTCCATGGCACTTTACCTTTGACTTTTTCTTAGTGCTATGACTTTCTAATTTGGATTTAAATTATTTCATGTACATTTTGTCTCCGTGGTTTGAGTGTAAACATCTTGAAAAATGGCTCAGGGTCTGATTCATCTTTGTATTCTCAAAGTGCCTGCTACAAACATTTTAGTAAAGGTGATATGACTCAACAGATATTCAATGTACTTCGTTATATTCCGCTGCACCTTTTGTCATTAGACTCAGGCATAAGACTAATTCTGGTCAATAATCTATAAGAAATGAGACCATACACTTCCACCTTGAGGTATTTTGGAACAAACAGAATTTTCCACTCTTTCATTTTTCTTCCCCTTTTGTGACAGTCTATAAGCCTGTGTTTGAGGTAGCTTAGCTACAAGTTGGTGGAATTTCGACAAGCTGGAGTCCCTGATTGATCCTGTGGATCACAGCTCCCCCTGAACTGTATTACGTGTGAATTTAATTAACTTCGATGCAGTTATCCACTGAAATTTCAACATTAGTATATTACTGTAACATAGCTTATCCTAATCTCATTAACAGAGGAGATACTCAACAAATTTATGAATGATCAAATGAAGAATATCTCTTTTGAATAAACTGTGTTGCTGGATCTGCTCAAGAAGCTTGACCCATAATCTTTGGGAAGTTGCTTTTTCATAGTTGTCTGTACCAGAAGAACAATATCATTGGGTTACAAGTCATCTAAATCTACATTTCACTCTTCTGAACAAATATCTTAAACACCTGTTGCCTTTAAAAATTCATCTGCTCATCTACTATGTATGTAGCTTCCTCTTCTGTCTTAAGGAGATAGAATTTGAATTTAAACATTAGAGCTGCATTTCTCATTGAAGGTATACATGGGGATTTCTTGAGGCTATCAAGTGTGTACTCATCATCCTCTGGCTTACTAAAAGCCTGTAGTGCCCGTTTCATAAACTGATCCTTGATGTTTAAGATGACCTTATAGGTATAATTTATAAACAAAATTAATTAGTATCTCAAGGATATGATATTGCTTATTACCTAAGATGCTTTCAATATAATTTATTTTTTTCCTTATGGAATTCAGAAAAAAATTAAAAAGTTTAAAGAAAATAAACTTTTTTTGCAATCCTAGAGGTAACTTCTATTAAGCTATTACCATCTTCAATGACTATTGAACATGTTTTCAGTTTAATGAAATGTATACTGCTCTGGGAAAGTTGATGCATTTTCCTCTGTCTCACAGAGGCCTGTCAATGCAGTGTCCCACCCAGGCTGTTGGATGCTTTGACTCTAGCCTACTCTGCTTGTTAAAGTCTAGGCTCAAGTTAGTAAAGCCGCCTGATAATTTAATATGAGATTTTAGTGATATGAAGCTAAATTGCCTTCCTTGTTGATCCTGTCATTTGTAGCAGTAAAAAACCTACACATTTTAAGATCAAAATGTTAAATTTTCAAGACGAATGACAGGCTAGAGTTGGAGCAACATTTGAAAGGAAGGTCTTTCTAAAGTTCCCCAAATTAACTGCACAGGAAACTATTACTACTTAAGAACAACGTTATTCAAGTGGATCATCTGGATGTTACTGTAGAGCAATTGTTTCTCTAGATAACATAGCTGACTTGGTACTTTTAAAACATCGAGGTCCTGGAGGATATTCTAATACTCTATTTCCATTTAAAAGAGACAAAATTCAAGGTTCTCGTTTCCTTTTATTTCTTTGAATGAAATGAAACAGATTCGAAGTGTTTGTTTTTGACTGTGTGATGTATCCCAGGTTATCTTCATATAACCAATTTTTGTTTGGAAACTTCTACAATCTTCAATATTTCCACTTAGATTCCCCCCCTAATTGTGATTGGCTTATCCTGATACATCACTGACTTATACTTTGAATCAAATAGGGCCACTGAAAAATGGGTGGCCTACTACTAATTACAATTTATGAGTATAAGCCACAGTGTTACGTGGTCCTATCTGTTCTGTGACACCAATGGTCAAATTACAATATATTGCATATTATTATGAAGCATATGGGAGTATAAATGTAGCAGGTCTCTGAGTCCTTTTTTTTTTTATCAGTATTTGCCCCAACTCTCTTTGATGCTCTGTATTTCAGCTTCAAGCAAGTATTTCAGATCCCCAACTGAAATTTCAGCTCCCCACTGGTCTCTAAATTTGAATGGAAAGGCATATTTATGGATAAAGATCTCCAAGCCTCCAAGAAAATAAAGAAAGAACAATTTCTCCTTGACCTAGCCTATCTCCAAAGAAGACCCAAGCACCTGGGCTGTGCCAATGTTTTTGTCAGGCTTAAAGATGAGGTAACGTCACTTGAAGAAGACTATAGACTTTTGGGAGATGGTACGACACTTTTCTCCAAAATAGGCTGGTGCCATATGAAAAACCAGAGCCCCTTTCACTGAAATTAATACATGAGGTGCAAGCTTTCAATTACCAATCTGGCGTCTCAGTCACTGGCAGTTTAGAGTTAGAGGGAAACCCTTGTTTTCTAGTCCATTGCTTACATTGAGCTGTCAAGGGTTCTGACCTGCACACAGGCCATCAGTATTTTTCCTCTTGGGCCTGATGCTGGTGTTTCCTACTAAGCTCTAAATACTTTGAATGTCTGGGATCATTTTATTTTATTTTTATTTTTATTTTTGAACAACCATACAAATTTTTAACAAAATAATATAAAATGTGCATAGTTTCTGGATACTAGATTTATGCCCAGGAGTGCCGCCCCCCAGATTCCCACCTGCATCTCTCCCTTCCCTTACCCACAATATCTCTAAAAAAGTATTAGGCTATATAACATTACACCTTATCTGGATTTAACACATGATAATAGACTACCTTTCTGAATGGCCAGGGTCTAGTTCCAACCTCCACAGATGAGTGGAGACATTTGACCCTTGGATCTCTGGGTTAAGCTGATTTTACTCATCATGATCTCTTCCATAGCCATCCATTTACCTTCGAAGGCTGCAATATCATTGTTTCTAATTGCTGTGTAAAATTCCATGGTATATATGTACCACAGTTTTTGGATCCGTTCATCCAGTGAGGGACATCACATTCAGTTTTGTTGAGTGAGGCTCCTGTTGATAGCACAAAGTGAAAATTTTATGTTTCAAGACTTTTAAATCAGGGATCATGAGGCATAGAGTCAGATGAGTTAAACTTCAGTAGCAGCTGCACTGGGCATGTAACTTTGGAGAAGTCTCTGATTTGTTTAGAACCTCAGTTTTCTCATCATTCTTTGACAATAAAATGTGAAAAGTATTTGCAACGTAAATGACAAAAATACCATATGAAGAGTATTTTTAAATGCATGAGAAAAAAAACTGATTGGAAAAGTAAGCACAGGACACAAAAGGTAATTCACAAAATATAAAAGAAAAATTACAGATATGTTTATACAAATTAATTCATAATCAATTTAAAAACCTAAACATAAGACCATAAACTTTAAAACTCTTAGAAAAAAACACAGTGTAAATGCTTGCAACCTGGGATTAGGCAATGGTTGCTTAGGTATAACCCCAAACCTACAAATAACAAAAGTGAAAACAGGTACATGGAATTTCATAAGAAATCAAACACTTTTATGGTGCTAAAACACCATCAAGAAAATAAAAAGACAATTGACAAGATAGGAGAAAAAATTGCAAATCATTTATCTGATAAGGGATTTGTATCCAGAATTTGTAAAAACTCTTTTAATTCTATAATAAAAAGGCAACCCAATTTAAAAATGGGCAAAGTATATAAATAGATATTTCTTCAAAGAAAATATGCATATGAAAAAATACGCACATGAGAAGATCCTCAATATTGTGAATTGTCAGGGAAATGCAAGTCAAAACCGTTCACACCAAGATGATTATAATTTTTAAAAGCCAGATAATTCATAATGTGTTGGTGAGGGTGTAGAGAAATTGGAGCCCTTATACGCTACCAGTAAGATTTTTTTTGAAATTTTAATGTCATTTTATTAGATTCAATGCTGAAAGCTATAAGAATAATCTCCTGAAAATTATTTTTCTTAGGGGAAAAAAAAAAAGAAAGGAAAATCAACACCTCCTAAACATAGCCACAGACTTGGGATTGGGATTGGCCTGAGGAATGACTGCTAATGGATATGAAGTTTCTTTTTTAAAAAACATTTTATTTATTTTTGTCATCTGGTTTTGTTTATCCTACACTTAGTTGTGTATGTGGTGCTGGCTCCTCATGCATGCCAGCAAGTGCTCAACCACTGAGCCACCACTCCAACCTCTGAAGCTTCATTTTACAGTGATGAAAATGTTTCAAATTGCTTTCAGTGATAGTTGCAAAACCCTCTGAATACACTAAAAACCATTGAATTCTACACTTTAAATGGCATAGTGAGTTAAATCTCAATAAAACTATTATTAAAAAGAAAATACAAATTACCAAGAAGCTCATCAAAAACCTCCTAATTCAGTAATCATCAAATAAATGAATAATCCAGGTACAGTGATGCATACCTATAGTCCCAGCAACTAAGACGACTAAGGCAGGAGGATGGCAAGTTCAAGGTCAATCTCAGAAATTTAATGAGGTTCCAAGCAACTTACTGAGACCCTGTCTCAAAACAAATGAGGGCTGGGGATGTAGTTCAATGGTAAAGGGCCCCTGGGTTCAATCCCCCATACTAAATAAATAAAATAAAATAAATTGAAATTACTACATCATCTCTCTCATCATATTGTGAATAAAAAGTGTATTTAGGGGCTGGAACCATTGCTCAGTGGTTACAGCACTTGCCTGGCATGTGTGAGACTGTGGGTTTGAACCCCAGCACCACATACAAGAAGTGTCAGAGCAACGAGGGCTACATGAAAAACTAAATAAAATTCTCTCTCTCTCTCTCTCTTACTCTCTTTCTCTCTCTCACTGTCCTTCTCTCTTAAAAAAAGTGAGTTTTTTTGTATGTATGTTAAATGTGATCCATATGGGGATACACTTTGTAAACTGCAAAAAAACTATTCAAAGACAATTTACCTCTCTTGTGTATATTCTGATTGCTACTTAAGTGAAAAGTACCTTTAAAAATGTTCTTATTGTGTCCAAAGAATGGATAATTCAAGTTACAGATTTATTTTATATATATGTATATATGTGTGTGTGTGTGTGTGTGTGTGTGTGTATGTATATATATATAGAGAGAGAATCAATTATTTTTATTTACACAGGATAGGTATTCTTTTTTTATTAGATGAATATGGAGTTACAATTGAGGGGGAAACATAGTCAAACAATCAAAAACAAATGTATATATACATAGTTATCTAAGGCTAATGCCATGTCATGGATGCCCAGCTTAGGTTACCCATGTTGCTGTTTCCCCCAGAAGATCCCCTGAGTTAAATGGACATCTCATGGAGATCAGAGATCTCCTTCTGAGATGAATCCCCCATAATCCCACCCTCCAGTCTCCTAGATATACTTCCTTAGCCTTCCCTCCCTGGCCCCCACCCTACGCCACCCTATATCCTAGGGAATCATCCCCCTGTTGCATTAAGAATCATACAATTTGAGGTTATTATCTGCTTAGCCCTCTAACATACTGCTTCTCCATGTATTCTAGCTTACACAGATGAGAGAAACCATTCAGCCCTTGAATCTCTGAGATTGGGATACTTCACTTAGCATAATTTTTGAAAGAATCAATTTTATTTAGTTTTTCACATGGATTTTGTCGCTCCGACACTTCCTTGTGTATGTGGTGCTGGAGTTCGAACTTGTGTCCTCGCACATGTCAGGCAAGTGCCGTAATGCCCGAGCCACTGTTCCAGCCCCTCTTATTTTTGCACAAAGAAATAAAAACTCTTTGCAGTTTTACTCAAATGTACAAATTAAAGAAAAAAGCTAGGTTCAAAAAAATGATAAACTTTCCTATTCCTACTCTTACTGGAGAATAATAGAAGCATCTATGTTTTGTTTCCTCAACTAGCACATTAAGAAACAACAATCACTCTAATTGATGAAGGAGCCTAGTGTATTACAAAAGTGCTGTGTGGTATTTAGGAGTGCTGTAGAGGTCTCTTACAGAAACCATCACTGTCCTGGACACCAGCCTTCAGCCTCTATATAATTTCAATTTAGATATTTTTTTTTTTGTTGCAGCAGAAAATGGAGAACTCTTTTTCCTATCAAATTCAAGAGCTTTTGCACATTATAGAAAAGTGAAAACCATGTTTCAACATGATCTAGGTGCTACATAGACAAATGAAGCCTTCAAACACTTGTCTTTTTAATGAATATGCTTTTGCCATTATGTTCTCTTCTAAAAACATTTAGGGCCTCGAATTGGGTGCTGATAAGCTTAAATATAAACTACATATGGCAAATATGTGGTATGTATTTCCTGCCTTCTTCACGTACCTGAAGGTAGCTATTGCTTCTCCTTCTAGATACTTTTTTGTATGAAATCAGAACATGTCTATGACATCTTCTCAATACAACCCTCCACACTTTCATTACTTATCAATGAGTCTTATTTGCCGTTTCTGAAATAGGCTATTTCAACTTGAAATGTGTGTGTGTATGTGCATGCACACGCTTGCATGTATTTTGCCCACCTGCTTAAATCTTTGAAATCTATTTATTTTTATGTAAACTTTATCTTTTATAAATAAATAGAAGAATCTATTTATCTTTATGTAAAGTTTATCTTTTATAAATAAATAGAAGCACTGACAGTATGTATGTAGAGTATATATATATATATATATATATGTATATATATAATGATTCACAATAATCACTGACCATTCCTTATCTAGTTTGTTTGAAATAGCTGAAGCAGTTACCATTTGCTCTTTGGTCTGTACAAATATAAATGCACAGGCCGAGGTTTAGCATTATAAGTCATTTACTGGAAATAATTTATAATATATGCGCCCATTTAATGGTCCCCTATGTAGAGGTACTATTAAAATTTTCAGGTTAGCTGGACACCAGGGCATGAGTTTAACCCTAGCAACTCAGGAGATTGAGTCAGGAGGATCCCAAGTTCAAGACCAGCCTGGGCAACTTGGCAAGACCCTGTGTCAAAATAAAAAATTAAAAGGGCTGGAAATATAGCTAAGTGGTAGAGCTCCCCTGGGTTCAATTCCCAGCACCCACCCCAAACAAATCCAATGATGTTTGAAGGACCTGAAATGTAGAGCTATTAAGCAAATTTAATATTGAGTCATCTAGAAAGAATTTCACCTTGGTTAAAGCCTGTTACTTGTGGCATTTTTTCTTCTTGACTACACAACACCCCTTTCCCCATGATACATGGTTTGGTCAAAGTTAAGAAGCTAATACTACATAAGTGCTTGTCATCAGATTCTTTCTTTTCACATGGGAAAAAAAAATAAAGACAAATCCTGACAGCTCTTTTGTCTCAATTCCTCTTGCTAAGAATCCTTTAAAAGTTCCAACCTTATTCTCTTTGTCTCGCAAGCATATTAGAACAATTCATAACTTAGAGTAACTATTTAAGTCCTGGAACTCCATCACTGACTGTGTGCTGTACCCATAATGCTTCAATTTAGTAAAGCTTTGTCAGTTTAGAGGGGTGCAAATATAAAATAATACTAATAAAATTGGTCATTTCAAATCATAGCATAAACCTGAAACTTTCCCAAGCAGATAATTTGTATACAGCCAAAAGTGGAACTTAATAAGAAAAGATAGTTGGGAAAGTTGCTCATACTAAAACACTGTGAACATCTCTTCTTTATCCCCTCCAACACCCCTCCTATTTTTTTCTTTGCCTCCCACACCCCTCCTTCTCCTCTGGTCCTTCCTAGTCTTTCAAAGCCTCCTTTTCTGTGCTAGGGATCAAACTCAGGGTCTCATACATACTAAGCAAGCACTATGCCCCTGAACTATACCCACAGCCCACCACGCCTCTTTTCAGCAGAGCTAAATAGAATAATTTATCTAAATGGAATGCCTATCTCCTCTAATGAATAAAATCTAAATATACTTATCTAGCTATTTCTTCCACATGTGCTCAAATTAGAGTATTGATCAGTATCTGAAGAAATATGGAAAATAATTAGAACCTTTTCCCCAAAGTCCATATATATTTGATATTAAGGAAGCAAAGAGGCTTGCATAGGTAAATAGGTACTCCAGTTTTTTTTTTTTTTAAGAGAAAGAGAGGGACAGTGTGAGAGAGAGAGAGAAAGAGAGAAGCAATTTTGTTTAGTTTTTCCTTTGGCTTTCTTTGATTCGACACTTTGCTATGTACATGGTGCCGGGGTTCAAACCGGAGTCCTCACACATGCCAGGCAAGTTGCACAGTAACTGCTGAGCCACGGCGCCAGCACCAGTATTCCAGTTTTTTAGTGATGACTTTCCTTAGTGTTTCTCAGAGAAATTAATTAATATACTCCATATTCTGTATATAACTCCCTCACCATAAAAATTCTTCTTCTTTTCTTTTTTTTTATTAAAGAAAGAGAGGGACAGTGTGAGAGAGAGAGAGAGAATTAATTTTATTTAGTTTTTGTTGAGGCTTTTGTTGCTCTGACACTTCATTGTGTAGGTGGTGCTGGAGTTCAAACCCACATTCTCCTGCATGCCAGGCAAGCACAATAACAGCTGAGCCACTGCTTCAGCCCACCATAACAATTCTTAAAATATTCAATACCTGGGATCTGCAGTTATGGCGCTTGCCTGGCATGCCTGAGTACATGGCATACATACATACCACAGCACCCACGTACACAACTAAGTGTCAAAGCAATGAAAGCCATGTGAAAAACTAATAAAAAATTGATTCTCTCTCTCTCTCTCTCTCTCTCTCTGTCCTTCTCTCTTAAAAAAATTTAATACCCACTAATAATCACTTAATGTTGTATCATAAGCATTTTCTGTGTTCTTATCATGTTAATAATGAAACAAATTTCCATCTGGTATTTCTGATGCTTTAAAATATTCTAAATAATAGATGTGAAGAAATCTCACAAGTGTTTCCTGATTACATAACTGAAGACAGTAGTGGAATAAGCTTTTCATCTTAACGATTTCTTAAGTAGGTGCTTGATTTCTCATAGAAAGATTTCAAAACTATGATGATTCATAGTAATCAAGAATTTTGTTGTTAGAGGGGATACTTTTTGTAGTTTATTGAGGTATAATAGACATGCATTAAATTGCATATATTTACAGTGACAATTTGACATTTGTATACACTTGGGAAGCTTCCATCATAATGAAAATAATGAACAGATTCTTCATAGGGAATAATTTTTAAATATACCAATAATGTAAAATCTGGCCACCATCAGATTCCCACAGGAATTAGGAGGACACAGTTATTGTGCATTTAATTGACAAGTTTTCTCTAATTTATTGTCATCTTTTGAACATGAGTATACTAGTAGAACAAAAGATTAGGCTGAATCTGAAATTTTTATTTTTAGCATATTTGAAGAGCACCTGAATGGTGCTAAAGCCAGGCTTTAAATCTACAAATAGACAAGGACTAAACCCTCAATATGCATTTGGTGGCTCAAAGTTCCACAAAACCTCCTAGCATGCTGTACCACCCATACCCACCTTTTCTGGAGAAAGGGCAGCAGATGAGTCTAGTCCTCTATCCTGTGCAGGACTTAACTGTAGCTTTTCAATCACATCATTTTATAAATAAGTTAGGCACTTATTAAAGAAAAAATAAAGGCAGCAAGCTTCTTGGAGCGTCCAACTTCTCATATCAATAAACTGCACAGACAATTTTTAATTTGTAAGGCTTTTGGCCGAGTGTTTCCGAAAGGTGACATGGCTGTTTTTGTCCTGCCGATTGATATCCTGTTTGCCCTCAGGGTTGGTGGTAATGCCATTTGGAAACTTTCTTTTCTTTTCTTTTCCATTCTCTTTCTCTCCCTTTTACAGGTCATTCCTGTACTCCGCTATTTTGCAGCAAACAGTTTAAACTGCAAGCAGTTTAAGGATGCGGGATTTAACCTCAGCTTTGCAGGTTCTTTTGTCTCCATTTGTCAACAACATCCATTTCCACCACCCCCTTGCTCAAACGATGTCACATTCACAACTGATACTGTCACTCTCATAACTGTGACCCTGAGGTCCCAGGTTTCCTTTTTTTGCCTGTGTCCCAGAATACCAGTTGGGACTTAACTTCTTGAGTTGGGAGGGTGGCTTGCCTGATCAGTCAGCTGAAGCGGGGGGGCTGCTTTTCTACCTGCTGATCCTCTCTTTGTATTCCTCCCCGGATGAAGGGAAGATTCAAGTGGATTTGGCACATCTCTTAATCGAGGCCTGCCTTAGCAGGCTGGGGCTGACATGCTCTGAAGCAGGCCATTTTCACCTGCGTAATAACAGGCTTGGGAGTAGCGAAGCAGCAGCAGCAGCAGCATCAGTGACTGGAGTAGGGGAGGAGCGCAGGCAGCGGCCGCCGGGGCCCGGAGGAAGAGGAGGGGGGAGGAGGAGGAGCTGAAGCGCAGGCAGCTCCAGGGCCCAAGTTGCAGCAGCGGCGGCCACGACGCCGAGACTCCGCAGCCTCCGGATCCCAGAGTGCCGGCGGGGACAGCAGCAGGGAGCGGTCGCCGGCCCCGCTACCACACCTCGCCAAGCCGCCGTCGCCACGCGGGGGGGACCGCCAGCCATGGCCGCACCGCCGGATCCGCGGGACGAGCTGCTGCCTCTGGCCAGCCCCGGGTCCCAGTGGTTTGGGGACCGGGGGGAGGGGGAGGACGAAGCGGTGACGCCGAAAGGGGACAGGCCGGCGCCGCAGACCGGGGAGCCCCGCCGGGGGTTGGGCTCCGGGACGGAGGGAGCAGCGCCGCGGGAACTGGGTTCGGGCCCCGCCCGGCCGCCGCCCGTTTCCATGGAAACTGCATCCACAGGTAAGGCGGGGAGGGCGCCGTTGCCCTGCTAATGGCGTCAGGTACCCGGGTCCCAGTCGGTTCCCTGCTCCACAGCTCTCCTCTGCACCTTCCTGGCGCTCTCTGCCTTTAGCACCAATCTCAGCCCTGTTTCGCCAAGGGGCACAGCAACTATGAACCGACTGGTAGAAAACAGCAATTTTATTTTTCCAAAGGCTAGGAAGAAGACCAAGTGTTATTGATCCTTTTGTTTCATTATATTTATTTCGGCTTAAAATATTGTCCTCACTGGCAAACCGCGGCATTCTGAATTGCTGATGCGCCCCGGTACAAGTTTCTTCCTCTTGTCAGGGGGCTTTAGGGCTGTAGGGCGGGTGTGACAGGCTCGATGGTTTTCTGAGGCGTGTTTGCGCGCACTGTGCGCGCGGGCCACGGGAGATTCTGGCCACAAAGCTGCGGGCGGGCCTGCTGCCCCAGGACACCGCTCCTGCGGGCCTCCCGGTGCGGCTTCGACTCCCCCGACCCTTCTCTCCAGGAATCGCCACACCCTACTCCTCCCAGTCCAACCCCCACTCCCCTCCCCCACTCCAGGCGCAGAAAACAAATCCCAGGGAGTGTAGACCTAATTCTGGAGAAACAGCGTTGCAAGTGGTTTGGGAATTGTGTCTGCCCTCACTCATAACCTAGCTGCTCGGATGTACCCGTCTTGCAGGGAGCATCGAAACTTGGAAGCCCGAAATGCGGCGGGCCTGGCTGCGGGTTGTAGGGTTTGGGTAGTGGTGCGTGGACCAGGCAGACACAGCCTGAATCCTCCCCAGTGTTTGGAAATCGCCCAGGATTCCATCTCCCTTGGTCTGACTCCCTCCTCGCAACCCCAGCAGACGTCTGCCTATCGCGACCCCAAGGGCTCTGGGCGAATTCTGTCCAAATGGGGCAAGAGGTGCGCACCTTGAGCAGCCGGCCTGATTAGCGCTGTTTCCAGCGAGAGAAATAGGGGGTGTAATGTTGTTCTGTTCTCTGAGAAAGCTTTGCTATGGTTGAGTGGGAGTTGTGTAGTTTTGGCAACGTAGCACTAGAAGGCCTGCGATGGTGGGTGCTCCTGAAGGAGGAGAAAGGGGGAGGGACTGGCATATGTGCTCTTGGCAGCCGGCTTTGGGAAACCCCTTTTTAAGCCACTCTCTCTCTTAAGGGTTATGTGAAGTGCTTTAAGTTGTCCGAACTCTGCTCTAGTATAAAAGATCTGAGTTGAGGAAGGGAGATTTGGAGAATGAGTTGAATAAAACTTGCCAGTATTCTGAAGGGAAAAGAAAAAGTGGGTTCCATATACAAGCAAAAGGAAGAGGAAGTAGTGTTGGAGAAGAGAAAAGTGGGAAAAAAAAAGGAAAAGATTCAAACGCTGAAATCTCTATTTGTCATATATTAATTATTACATTTGGGCTGGGGATCAAGTCTAAGAATGGCTACCCAGCCACTCTTTCAATTTCTTCATTGAAGGAAAAGAAAGTAAAACTTATTATACTTGGTAAAAGAAGATGGCAAGTGATAATAGACAAAAGAAGGTAGTTTTTGTTATTACCCTTCTTTGCTGAGGGCAACTCGTAGTTCAGAACATTTATCCACCGTAAGGTAAATTATTTCTTTATAAACATTGCCGACCTCCCATTTCGTTCAGCAAGGGTACGTGACCAAAGGTAAGGAAGCTGAGTGCCCTGTGTTCAGTAACATACTATTCACTAAAATGAGTTCTTACATAGAAAATTATATATATATATGAAAATTACATATATATGGTACAATGTGATGTTTTGATATAGTCTTTGGTGGAATGATTAAATCAAGCTGATTAACATCACCATTATCAATTTTTTTGGTGAAAGCAGCTAAAATCTATTCTTAACAGTTTTGACAGATATACAATATATTGTTGCAGAATGATGATTACCATAGATAAAAATGCATTTTCCATTTTTAGCCTTATAATGATATCTTGCTTCATTAAATGTTAGGGATTTCCTATTGTGTGCAACAAATGCACTAATAAAACATGATACTAAGTTTGGGGATGATGAGAATGAAGCATATATATTTGCCTATTTATGTAGAAATGTTTTAGCTCATTATTGTTTGGTAAATAGCAATTGCTTGGTAAGTGTTTTTAATATATGTATATTCTTATAAAGTAGACTGGATGGCCTGCTATTAGAGAGACCTGGATGCTGGAAATAATAGCCAAATAAATCAACCACATCTTGAAAAATCCAAACAAGATCTGAGCCCAGCTTCCTTGTCTGTTATTTTGGCAGTTCTGTTGCTATAAGCAAAGTCATAGAGTGAATGTCAACTGTATTAGAGACAAAATCCAAATGTAGCCTTTTATGCACACTTATTTACCTTGCGTTTTAAAAGCTTATTTTAATTTTAGATTATAAGTATAAATTAATTTTCTCACTATTCTGGAGGCTGGGAGGTCTAAGATCAATGTGCCAATGGATTCAATATCTAGCTCCTAAAGAGTTATCTTTCAGCTGTGTCCTCACATGCCAGGAAACTACTTTATTATTATTTTTAAGAATAACAAAAATTATTTTAAGTTAAACTGAGAAGTAACTTGGACTTTATATGTAATGCACTGTAAATAGATTTTGTTTCTTTTTCAAAAAGAACATAAGACAGATATTAGTGTTTGAAAAACTTTTTTCTAAAAAACACCACCAATCAAGCCATCTGGACAGAAATTCTGTTATTTATTTTATACATTGATTTTAATTAAAGTTTCCAAAGAAATAGCTCCAAAAATATTTATCAGTAATGCCCTGGAATGAATATGTATTTAAATCTCTTTAAAGATGCAGTATAAAGCCCCATTAGTACTCTAGTTTCAGGTATTCTCGTTGCTTCTGTCTCTTTGTGGCATGGAAATATTCTGAACAAAAAGTGACAATGTCTTCTTAAGTTATACTTTTCCATACCTAAAACTGATAGTGGGCATGTGAAATGATGTCTATGATGAGGCGAATATTTAATATACCATGTGTTGACTACAATGTGTTAGAGTTGTTAGTCATGAAACATTGCCATCATCTAATAACTATACAAAGGATATTAAGAGCAACTGTTGTTTTCTCACGAAGTTATTTTATTCCTGGAAACTATTCAAAAGGAGCATGCAAGAACAAAAGGATAGAAGAATGGCTCTTTGTTTAAAGAAAGAATTTAAAATAGAACATTTGAACAAAATGAAATGGTAAGAAGTTAACTCATTGCCTGCTTTGGAAATTAGCTAATTGCTTCCTGCATGGAAGGCAAAATGAAAAACAGAATGGAGAATGGTCAGGAGAAATCAGTCTAATGTAGTGTGTTTCAGTAATATTGGTTTTTGGATAATCTAGTATCAAATTCTAGATAACTGCAAAAAATTAAACTACCTTTACCTCAGAGTTTGTAAATTTTTACTTTTCAAATGCTAAATGTGATATGCTACTAGAAAAACTGTTCTGATTTAAATGACATTGAGAATATTTTGTGCATCCTGTGTTTATTCTGCTTAGCATAATTAATCTGGAGAACTATAAAGCATTACCGATCATCATCTTCATCTAGAGACTGAATCGTCTGTGTGCCTTCGGATGTGTTTGATAGATGTATGCACATTTTTTATTCGCAATCCTTTTCAGAAGGTGTAAATCCGAATCTTCTGTTTTCTTTCATCTTTTGAGAAAGCTACAGTGCTGTTGAAATGGGAAGAAATACTATACTTTTCTTTGGCAATTTAATAAAGAATATATGAGAAAAATAAAAAATTTATTTCTTTGGATATAGCCTCTGTATACAATCAATAACATTTCTGAAAGTAAATATAATACATGCCCCTTAAATATAGGGAATTCAAGTTAGGTTAAATTAAAATTTAGGAACACTACAAACTTTAAAAATACATGGAAAAATAGAGCAAATCAAGGTTTTCAACATAACTTTCTCTTAACAAACACATCAGTTCAGGAACCCACCCTGCTCATTGCCTCTCAGATACACTAAGTTTTACTGCTCCCATCTCTTTTCTAGGCTGCCCATCAACTTCTAATTCTGAGAGTTTTTAGGCAGAGTTATTGATTATCTTTCCTATTATTCTGTCTGTCCTAGGTAGCATGAATTACAGAAAGTTTTTATTATCTGTAAAGTGAGAAACCAATTCAACTTAGTAAACATTTAATGAATGCCTCCTTTGTGAAAAGATCTTTGCTAAACACAGGTTACAGATTCGTAGAACATGTGGACCTATGTATACCACTTTAGTTTAGGCAAACATTTCCTTTTGTGTCATTTTTCAGCTTCTTCATTCCCAAGTCATTGCCGAAAATTTGACCAGAAGTGAATCATCTTATAAAACCCCAAGGGCACAAGGGCATGAATTAGTTTTCGAAGGTTAATACATGATAAACATGAGCATGCCTTGCTCAGACTGAAAAACTATGGAAAGTAAATTTATTTCTCTTTCCATCTATCTTTTTATCATCTATGTTATTCTGTGCCTCTTTAGAGAATATTATTCCAGGATCTTTGGCTTTGTTAGTTTTGACATAATTTTACAATTGTAAACTATATCAGTAGTGACTAAGGGAGCTTTATAAAAGGAACTGGGAAATTTGGAGGGCAATGATAATAAAAGACATATCTCAAGAGATTAATGTATTTACACATGAATGCTGTCTACTAAAGTCATTCTAAAGGACATGGTCAAAAACGAAAGACAAACAACCAGTTTTGCTTGCTTAAATTTTATATGACAGCAAAAAGAACAGCGAGAAGGACAGGAAGCAGAGAGGCCACTGTCTGTAGAAGATGCTGCAGTGACAGCATATGAGAAAAGAAAGGGAGGAGCATCTCAATTAAAATGGGCATTGACATTGCAGTTAGAAATGCTAAAACAGAGAAGGAGAGACCGGGATCTCAGAGTAAGTAAATATAGGTAAAATTCTGTCTTACTGCTGTCATGAGATCAGCTCTTCAGATCCACCTACTTTATGTCTCATAGTGTTGAATGAGTTTACTGCGGCAACCTTAAAGTCAGGGGTGTATCTTTTTAGAATAAGAGTAATGCCTGAAAAGTTAAATTGGGTAAGTGGTTTTTAAAAAGAGGAAATGGTAGTTTCTTTTTTTTTTTAAGTTTATTTTTTTTAAAGAGAGAAGGACAGTGAGAGAGAGAGAGAGAGAGAGAGAGAGAATCAATTTTTATTGAGTTTTTCACATGGCTTTCGTTGCTCTGACACTTGGTTATATACATGGTCCTAGGGTTTGAACCTGTGTACTTGGCACATGCCGGGCAAGCACCGTAACTGCCGAGCCACCACTCCAGCCCAGAAAATGGTAGTTTCTGAAAGCTCATAAGTGAATATATTTAATGTTGATTGCTGGTAGAATCAAAGAATGCATTATTATGTCAAGTATTTAAATCCTTAGAAATGAAGGAATATATATGTCGATCACAAGAAATTCCCATTGACTCACCAAAAAAATAATGCTAACAAAATTTTCTTTTTTCATATCAGAGTTGCTATCATATATATAGCATTTACTGTGCTCAGGAGCTAAACAAAGCATCCAACTTACAAAAGATGTAAAAAGCATGCTCTTTAAATGGGCACATGTAAATAGCACAAAGTTTGAAAGGATGACTGCTATGCTACAGGATAGCATAGCTGTAAAAACATTCTTGATTTTAGTGTTTAACCAAAAGCAACAAGATAGACTCTTTTGATTAAAAATATTTTAACCCTATTTTTTTTAAAAAAAAACCTTTTTAGGGTAGGAAATACATGCATATGGTATTAAAATTTAAAAGGTACAAAAGAGTACACAGAGAAAAAGAAACCTTGCTCATACCTTATCTTCTAAATGATCATTGCCTTTCTCCAAAAGAAACCATTGTTTCCAACTTTAGCAAGATAGCATCATTTAATTAGTTTATGATTACACTGATACTTATTGAGCCTTTATTATAGGCCAGACATTGTTCCAAGCACTAACTATACAGTAGAGAAAAAAAAAAAACAGATAACATCTGCCTCTCTTTTAAGAGAAAGTGAGAGGAGGGAGGGAAGACAGAGGGCAGAAAATATTTGTCAAGGAATGATATGACTGCAGAGAAGGTTAAAACAGAATAATGGAAGCTAGACAGATAGTAAAAGAAGGCCTCTTTAATAAGGTGGCATTGAAACAGAGGCATGAAAGAAGTGACAGAATAAGTATGCAGGTGCCTGGGAAAAGATCATTTTAGGCAGAGGAAACAGCCCTGGTTTGGAGTGTGCCTTGCACATTCAGGAAGCAGCAGGAGAGAAAATGAAATGGAACTAGCAAGAGAAGAATGGTAGGGGATGAGCACAGGGGAAGGGTACTGGGTAGATTAGGTTCTGTGGGCCCTAATAACAGCTTTGGATATTACTCTGAATGCAGTGGGAACTGTGAGGGTTTTTAGTAGAAAAGGAACACATTTAGAGTTAATTTTAAAGTTAAGAGTAATGGATCAGTACGGTCACTGTGTTGAGAATCAAATATGAGGACAATGGTGATAGGTGTAGAACAAAAATGACCAATTAGTAAATCATTGCAATAGTCTGAGCAAGAGATCATGGTGGCTTGCAGTAGAGTGATAACATTGGAAGATGTGAAAAGTGATTGGATTCCAGATATCTTCTGTTTACAATTTCTGACACTAATAGTCTATCCTAATTGATTGTTAATGGGGTATGAAAGATAGGACTAAAGTATCTTACCATGACTTTTGGCCTGAGCAAATTCAAGAATGGACTTGCTACTTGTTGGGATTGGAAAGGTTTTAGGAAGAGCAGGTTTTAGGGGGAAACCTGAAGTTCGGTTTTTCAAATGTTAATTTGGAAATGCTTATGGGATGTTCAGGTAGAGATGTTAATCTGGCAGTGTAGGAATGGAGCTGGAGCGAAGACTAGACTAAGAATATACATTTGGGAGTTGTTGATATAGAAATGAGATCACAAAGGGGTCGTGTTGACAATGAACAGGTCAAGGACTCCTAAGACCCTCAAATGTTCAGAGAGGTCTGGTAAAGAAATCCAAATAAAAATGGCTAACAAAGTAAGAGAACTGAAAGAATGAGATCCCAAAGGACAGAGAACAGTATGTCAAGAGGAAGGAAACAATTTTCTCCATCAAGTGCTGGTAAGGTGTGGACTGAGAATCAGCCATTGGATTTGACAGAAAGTCACTATGAGTTTGATGAGACTATTTTTTTTAAGTGTTGGAGGAAAAGTGGGTTGTTTTGCATTTTTTGGCATTAAAGAAAATGAGAGGGGAGAAAATAAAAGATGGCAGCATAGTAAAGATTCTTTTGAGAGGTTTTGCTGTAAAAGAAAGTAAAAATATGATGGGATGAAGGGAAGGAAATTTTTCTACTTTTTTTTTTTTTTACTGTGGAGGCTACGAAAGCCCTGTTGAAAGACGACCATTATAGTTTGGAAATGTAAGATCCCCAAAGACCCATGTGTTAAATGTTTAGTCCCTAGCTGCTTGGTGCAATGAGGAAGTGGTAGAAATGTTAAGAGGTGTGTCCTAGAAGGAAGCCTTCTGTTCACTGTGGTGGGAGATGTCCTTGATAGTGGGGCCCTGGCCCCTTCCTGTTCCTCTCCTTTATGTCCTGGCCATGAGTTGAGCAGCTTTGTTCTGCCACATGCTTCCATCATGATGTGCTGCCCCAAACCCAAAGCAACAGGGTCAATTGGTCATGTAATCTACATACATTGGTTATCTCACATATTTGTTACGGTAATGGAAATCTGTCCAACACTACGGCACAAATGATTCAATAGGCAGATAAAGACTAATGGTGCAGTATGGGGGTATTAACTATGCCCCTGAGGAGGTGAGGGGAAATGGATCCAGGCTGCAGTGGAGGGTGGATGTTCGATGTAGACAGTCCACAGATATGGCTGGATATGGAGTGGAAATTCTCTTCTAACTGCCTCTTTTGAATGAAACAGGAAGCAAAGTCAACAGCAGAGTGAAAGCTGGAAACTTGAGAAAAAGGGAGAAGGTATAATAATATCCCCTAGGGACAATACAAGGACTAGGGAAGATTATAGGAATTCTGAACAGTCTTTGGAGCTCACATGGAGTTGGTGGTCATGAGCTTAAAGTGAGACAAGTCACTATGCATGATATATATATATATATATATATATATATATATATTTTTTTTTTTTTTTTTTAAATCCCAGTCACATTCAGCCTAAGTGTTGGTTTAGAGTAGGCAGATTTTTGGATTGATTTTGGCTTTGGTTTCCCAGGAACATGGCAGGAAGAGAGAGGTGCTGAATCTGAGGCTGTATGCAAGGCTGTACATACACGACGGACCATGGAATCTGGGGAGGAATGGAAAAGCACGGAGAGAAATAGTATAAACAATGGATTTTACATGCTGGTAGGGTTGCTGAAGTAAGGGTACTAGAGTAAGAGAACTAAAAAGAGGTGATTTGAGAGTTGGTGAGTTTTTAATAGAGATTAGAAGGGAAGTGGGAGACTGAGATGGAATGGAGGATAAGGTCATTCAAGAAGTAGAATATAGGAGAATGATGAGGGTAGGGGTGAAATAATTTCTGACAACACAAAGAACCATGCAGATATTGAAGAGTGACAGTGAAGCAGGTGCTAATTGATATCTTTAGGAAAGGACATAATAGCTTGGGCTTCAACTCTAGGGATTTTTAAGGGGAGAGAAGAACAGTGGCCTGTAAAATTATAAATGTAAAATCCTCACTATAGGATCTGCAAACTCTTTTTAACATGTATAGAATGTAGGAGATGCAACTTAAAATAGTTCTCGGTGGGGGTTGGGGGTTGGGAACATTGAGGGCTGTAATTATTGAAATATGAGCTAGTGGCAATGTGGAATTGCTAAAATATCTTCTGTTACCCCAGGTAGTATCAATAGAATGTCTCAGGTGCCCAATGTACAAGGTAATAGATTCCTCTGTCCTAGGAAGGCCAAATTTGAGTCTTGCACAAAGGGCAGGTACCGTGCTTTGAGAGACATCCATGAAGTATAATGTGGTAAGAAGACAACTAGAGTAGTGAGGCTTTTGGAAAATAAATTATTTGAGAAATGACTGAAAGAAATTAAGAATTTTTTAGCAAGAGGAAAAGAAAGATCAGATACATAAATTCAACTACTAGTAAAACTTTAATGAAGCAAAATAAGAAGACTGGGCCCAGGTGACTTCACAAGATATAATTGTGACTAGTGATTTGCAGAAGCAAGTTTTTTCCTAATGATAGAGAATACTCTAATAATTAGAACTAACCAGAAAAGAGACAGAATGTCTCCCAGTTACTGATGGTCAAGCAAACACGAGGTTGCTATTTTGATGGGGAAAATTTAAGAAAGAAAGGTATTAGTCATACCAAGATCTTTAAACCTTCCTAAATGAGAACACTGCCCTTAACTTCACACTGTTATTACTACTTGACCACTTTCCACTGTGGCTACTATCTTATTACATATTTCTCAAAAGTGAAATGAAACCAAAATGTCCATCATAGGAACCATAGCTAACCTCGAAATGACTAATTAAAACATTTTCTCCATAAAACTGTAGCCTCCTTTAAGTTCTTCTCTAATTCTCCATTGGCAAGAAAACTCCATAATATAATCCTCACTTCTTAAGTGTGCCACAATTTTATTTAATTTTGGGATTTTAACCTAAATATGAGACATTATCTGCAAGTTTTTCTTTTATTTATTCTTTCTCTGGAGCTATTGTATTCATTTTTTAAATTATTGGATCTAGTTCCATAAATACTCAACATGTTTTCTAAAATGTTTTGGGAATTCATTAAATAGTTCTGCAATGCTAAAAGCACCAATTGATTTGCCCCTTATTCCTCTGCCTATTCATTTATGGAGGATTTATCACTGAAGACCATGTTTACTGGTTGCCTTATGAATTAAAGTTCACATCCAGTACCCACAAGAATTTCCCAATTTATCTACTATATAAGTTTATTGTAAAACCAGTTATAGATCAGCTTCTTGCTTCCTAGATATGGAGAATTTGTTGGACTGCTTATGTCTTTTATAGTTCCTAGATCTTTGTTTTATGTGTTCATTTAAGTAAACAACTATTGGATAACAGAAAATTGGGTATATCAGAGTTCTTACTTATCTAGGTGACAGGCTGAAGAATAAAAACCAATATAATATCTACCTTTGGCATGAATTTTTCAACTCTAAAAAACTGGAGCTGCTCAAAAGTGATCTGCAGACTTCCTATAACATATCATAGTGAATCTCATCAACATATATATCAAGTCACTAAAAAAACCCACAAAACTTTTTAATAAATATCTGAAAGATCAGTGGAGGGAAGAAAAAGGGAGGTGGGAGGAATACTAGGGGCTGAATTAGAGAAAGTTATACTACATGCTTTTATAAAAATAAAAATATTAATGTTTATCCTATTATCAAGTATATCTAAAAAGAACAGA